>CAJQUW010003721.1:0-7500 GCA_907163375.1 Prostheceraeus crozeri | reverse complement strand
TATAAAAGAGAAAAGAAAAAAAAAGGTAAAAAGATAAAAACGATAAAAATGAATAAAAATAAAAAATAAAGATAAAAAGACAAGAAAAAAAATAAAAAAGAAAAAACAGAGAAAAAAGAAAAATAAAAAAACGTTAAAGATGTGTGTTGGATAAAAAAAAATCGAAAAAAAAAAATAATAATAAAATAAAAAAAAAAAAAAAAATAACAAAAACAGAATAAAAAAAAAAAAGAAATGAAGTAAACAAAATGTAAATGTAGTAAAAAGAAAACTAATAAGGTAAAAAATCATTAAAATATATGTTAAAAAAATATAAAAAAAATAAAAAAAGTAGAAAGAAAACAAAAGAAAAAAAGATTTTAAAAGAGGAGAAAAAAATAAAATAAAAAAATTTAAGAGTTGACTCTAAAAAAAAAGAATAAAAGATAAAAAAGGGTTAAAAAAGAGAAAATTATAAAGTAAGCAGCAAATGTGGAAAAAAATGAAAAAAAAAAGCACAAAAAAAAGAAAAATAAATAAAAGAAGGATAATATTAAGTAAAAAGGTTAAATGAAAAATTCAATGGGAAAAAGGAATAAAAAAAGGAAAAAGAAAATAAAATAAAAAGAGAAAAGAGAAAAAGAAAGAGGAAAAAAAAAGAATAAAAATAGTAAAATAATGTAAAAATTTAATTTAATTTAAAAAAAGTTTATAAAGGGGACGAATAAGAGTAAAGAAAAAAAAATTATTAAAAAATAAAAATAGTAAAAAATAAAAAAAAAAAAAAATAAAAAAAAAAAAGAAGAAATCGAAAAGGAAAATAAAGAATAAAAAATAATATAAAAAAAAAAAAAAAAAATTAATGAAAAATATAATAGTAAAAAAAGAAAAAGTTGTAGAATGAAAAAAAAAAAAGAAAGATAATGAGTAATAGATTCTAGAAGATTAAAAAAAATATAAAGAAAAAAAATGAAAAAAAAAAAAATGGTGTAGAGAAAAAAAAAAGTAAAAAAAATAATTAAAAAAAAGAAAACTTAAAGAAACATAAAAGTTGAACTAAAATAAATAAATAAAGTAATAAAAATGAAAAGAAAAAAAATAAAGAAAAAAAAAAACAATCATAAAATACAAAAATAAATAAATAAAAAAAAAATTAAAAAAAAGGTTCGGAATAAAAAAAAAAAAATACGAAAAAAGGTTGTAAAAAAAGAAAAAAAGTTAGAAATAAAAAAAAAATTAGAAAATAAAAAAAAAAAAAAAAAAAAAAAAAAAAAAAAAAAAAAAAAAAAAAAAAAAAAAAAAAAAAAAAAAAAAAAAAAAAAAAAAAAAAAAAAAAAAAAAAAAAAAAAAAAAAAAAAAAAAAAAAAAAAAAAAAAAAAAAAAAAAAAAAAAAAAAAAAAAAAAAAAATAAAAAAAAAAAAAAAAAAAAAAAAAAAAAAAAAAAAAAAAAAAAAAAAAAAAAAAAAAAAAAAAAAAAAAAAAAAAAAAAAAAAAAAAAAAAAAAAAAAAAAAAAAAAAAAAAAAAAAAAAAAAAAAAAAAAAAAAAAAAAAAAAAAAAAAAAAAAAAAAAAAAAAAAAAAAAAAAAAAAAAAAAAAAATAAAAAAAAAAAAAAAAAAAAAAAAAAAAAAAAAAAAAAAAAAAAAAAAAAAAAAAAAAAAAAAAAAAAAAAAAAAAAAAAAAAAAAAAAAAAAAAAAAAAAAAAAAAAAAAAAAAAAAAAAAAAAAAAAAAAAAAAAAAAAAAAAAAAAAAAAAAAAAAAAAAAAAAAAAAAAAAAAAAAAAAAAAAAAAAAAAAAAAAAAAAAAAAAAAAAAAAAAAAAAAAAAAAAAAAAAAAAAAAAAAAAAAAAAAAAAAAAAAAAAAAAAAAAAAAAAAAAAAAAAAAAAAAAAAAAAAAAAAAAAAAAAAAAAAAAAAAAAAAAAAAAAAAAAAAAAAAAAAAAAAAAAAAAAAAAAAAAAAAAAAAAAAAAAAAAAAAAAAAAAAAAAAAAAAAAAAAAAAAAAAAAAAAAAAAAAAAAAAAAAAAAAAAAAAAAAAAAAAAAAAAAAAAAAAAAAAAAAAAAAAAAAAAAAAAAAAAAAAAAAAAAAAAAAAAAAAAAAAAAAAAAAAAAAAAAAAAAAAAAAAAAAAAAAAAAAAAAAAAAAAAAAAAAAAAAAAAAAAAAAAAAAAAAAAAAAAAAAAAAAAAAAAAAAAAAAAAAAAAAAAAAAAAAAAAAAAAAAAAAAAAAAAAAAAAAAAAAAAAAAAAAAAAAAAAAAAAAAAAAAAAAAAAAAAAAAAAAAAAAAAAAAAAAAAAAAAAAAAAAAAAAAAAAAAAAAAAAAAAAAAAAAAAAAAAAAAAAATAAAAAAAAAAAAAAAAAAAAAAAAAAAAAAAAAAAAAAAAAAAAAAAAAAAAAAAAAAAAAAAAAAAAAAAAAAAAAAAAAAAAAAAAAAAAAAAAAAAAAAAAAAAAAAAAAAAAAAAAAAAAAAAAAAAAAAAAAAAAAAAAAAAAAAAAAAAAAAAAAAAAAAAAAAAAAAAAAAAAAAAAAAAAAAAAAAAAAAAAAAAAAAAAAAAAAAAAAAAAAAAAAAAAAAAAAAAAAAAAAAAAAAAAAAAAATAAAAAAAAAAAAAAAAAAAAAAAAAAAAAAAAAAAAAAAAAAAAAAAAAAAAAAAAAAAAAAAAAAAAAAAAAAAAAAAAAAAAAAAAAAAAAAAAAAAAAAAAAAAAAAAAAAAAAAAAAAAAAAAAAAAAAAAAAAAAAAAAAAAAAAAAAAAAAAAAAAAAAAAAAAAAAAAAAAAAAAAAAAAAAAAAAAAAAAAAAAAAAAAAAAAAAAAAAAAAAAAAAAAAAAAAAAAAAAAAAAAAAAAAAAAAAAAAAAAAAAAAAAAAAAAAAAAAAAAAAAAAAAAAAAAAAAAAAAAAAAAAAAAAAAAAAAAAAAAAAAAAAAAAAAAAAAAAAAAAAAAAAAAAAAAAAAAAAAAAAAAAAAAAAAAAAAAAAAAAAAAAAAAAAAAAAAAAAAAAAAAAAAAAAAAAAAAAAAAAAAAAAAAAAAAAAAAAAAAAAAAAAAAAAAAAAAAAAAAAAAAAAAAAAAAAAAAAAAAAAAAAAAAAAAAAAAAAAAAAAAAAAAAAAAAAAAAAAAAAAAAAAAAAAAAAAAAAAAAAAAAAAAAAAAAAAAAAAAAAAAAAAAAAAAAAAAAAAAAAAAAAAAAAAAAAAAAAAAAAAAAAAAAAAAAAAAAAAAAAAAAAAAAAAAAAAAAAAAAAAAAAAAAAAAAAAAAAATAAAAAAAAAAAAAAAAAAAAAAAAAAAAAAAAAAAAAAAAAAAAAAAAAAAAAAAAAAAAAAAAAAAAAAAAAAAAAAAAAAAAAAAATAAACTTAATTTTCGCAACTAATCGCGCCATGACAATGCTATCAGAGAATGTATTCATTAACTCTAGAAATAGAGTGCTAGCATCATCGACCACTGCTTCGATGTCAGTCTCATCTTTATGAAAATTTATCACATAATCTTGAACAGCTCCTTTTAAACTTTGCCTATGAAAACGTAATGTTCCGCAGTCGTTTGAGAAAGACATGATCGCCCTTTATCTAACCCATCCATTGCATGAAAACAACAACTCTTCTCATAGTAACATTTATTGAATAACGGTAACAAGCATGCATTATAAATCAATGGTTTGAAAGAGATAAAATAGATACAGCTGATAACTATCATACAGCGAGCAATGATAACCATACAGGACTTTGGCAGTGTTGAGGTAAGGAGGAAAGAAGCATTGGTTATGAACGTAGCTACTACAACGAACAGACAAAATAGGAACACACAAATCCTTAAAACGTTTCGTGACTTCATGATAATGTTGATTCACTCTACTATCCCAAGGCGGGAGCAAAATATCATCAATGATTAGATTGGGAAATACTTTCCTCTCCTTACCAGGATTATTACAAAAGATGCGTATAACATTGAAAGCAGCTAACCATCGTTTAAAGTCAATAAGAAGAGCACTCTCACAAGAAAAGCCATAGTCTTGCAAATATTTCAGATTAAGTCCATGAATGTGTTTTCTCGCCCATTGATCAACATTGGGATCGCAGTTGGCATGTTGATGATAGACACTGACAATCTGATATGTCCAATTGTTCATAGCAATAGCACTGAGCTCCTGTACAGGTTCACCCTCACAATCCATAAAAATGATGATAGAAGCCTAAAACGGAAATTTACACATCTAAGGAAGCGTTCTATAACATATTACAAAATGAAGAATTACATCGATGCTTTTCACGACAAAATACACAAATGATATGATGGCAACGAAGAAGTAAAATGTATCTAATAAGACCACGTCTACGACACTCAAAGCACATAAGCGAATTGTCATAGGGTAGAGTTAGGAAAGGACTAGTAATTCTCCTTCTTTGATTTGCGTTTTGATGTAGCATTCTTCTCCGACTTGCGCTTCGTACCACTGCTGTTGAGGATTTGATCAATTATGTCATCTACGCTGGCTGCTTTTGGAATATATAGGATGGATTCCATATGCATGGAGAGAGAGGCTATTTTATTATCTTTGTGCTGACCATAATATAGTCCATTCACTTTGAAAAGGATATCCCAAGTACCTTCTCCGAGCTCGTCGCATGTGATGATTGTTGAATGATCTCCCTCCTTCTTATAGTAAGTACACCAATGTGATACCGGTAGGCAAATTTGATTACCATCCCAAATCTTTCTATAGGGAGTATCCTTGTCATCTCTCGCTTTCCACTCTTGAGCAAGAGGAGTAGGAATGTCCATATTTAATGTCACGTACTCCTCAATAATATCAAGTTGGCGGCGAATGTACGGACTCACGGGGATCAGTATGTAGTCCCCATACTGATTGTGCATTATCTTGACATCCGTGGAAGGGAGCATTCCCGTTTGGAGTACTACGCTATGATCATCATAACGCAAGGCTTGTTTAAATTTACGCTGTAGCGGTGTAGGATTATGTACCTTGGATGTTTCTTCCACTGGCCTCAGTTGTAGATGATCTGACCGTAGCGAACCTTGTAACGTTTGACCGCCATTTTGTCCTACTAGTGCAGCAGATGGAGTAGATGCCTGAAAATGAAAAAAGATTGTATTAAGTTTACGTTCAAGGGAGGAGAGGGAGGGAAGTAGCGACTTACCATTTTAGTTGGATAATAGAACAGGGAACTAGAGAGAGAGAAAATGTGCGTCCGTCACTCGTGTGATTCAACGATGGAATGATTCTCACTGTGGAAGGCTCGCTATTTATAAAGAAATGCTTGATTCTCATTGGATGATGATCCTCATTGGACAATAACATCAAGCTGATTCGAAATCTAACTCCGTCGTTTTTCGCCAATGTCCCAAAATCGTAAATGGCGTCTCACATCTAAACGAAGGCAGATAGGAACAAGCCGATTCTTTCACTGAATTTGTCTCACTCTTAGCTTTCAAACGAGCTATCGCACGACAAAATCCGTCCACTGGAAGCCAAAATCGAAGCAAGCTGTCCAGAGGGGGGGGGGACGTCAGTGAAATTTCAAAGTTTGATGAAACAAACTTTGGTAAAGGTCCCAGGTCGAAATTCCACACTTTGGAAAATTTTTAATTTTTCCCATACAAAGTCACTCTGACACTTAGGATTTTTTCAGGTGAGCTCCGACCTAAAATCTTGTAACCGCTCTAACTTTTGAACGGCTGCTCCGATTGACTCGCAACGAAAAATGCGGTCGAGCAGTGTTTCATCCTCTTTCCAATGCAAGTCGAACGAACAAAATCCGTCCACTAGAACCAAAGTTAGATCAAAGGGGGGGGGGACGTCAGCGAAAAATTTTTATCTCCGATTGCTTTCAAATTCACCATACAGATGCAGAATTTCACGCTGAATCCGAATCTGGCCTCCGTTTTCACATCCGAGGCCGCGTTTGGACACTACACACCAAAACATACCACAGGTTAACCAAGACAACCTAGACGGTCGCCCACGTCAACCTAGACGGTCGCCCAAGTCCACCAGGCGGTCGCACACAGACACCCAAGACTCACACACTGACGGTCCAGAGGGGGGGGGGACGGCAGCAGAACCTCGCCGGCACATCACGACACTGGCGGACCAGAGGGGGGGGGGACTCAGCGATGGCGGCCATCTTGCGCTATCTGGTGTTCGCCGTTTTCTTACTACTGTCCACTTTGTGAATATAACAGGCAATCTTAAGGCCAGTGCTGGTAACTTTTCAGCTTAACGTCCAAGATAATCTGCTTCTTTATTATCAAGTCCGCATTGTTAGCTTCTAGCTATCTGGATAGATACTTGGAATAATTTTGTCCAAGCGCTTGTAATTGAAGATACATAAGTCATCGATGTATCTGGTGGTCTGGACAGTAGTCGTGCTACTCCAATCTTTTTCTGTTTTATATTCAATGCCTTGAACTGATGAAAGTGATCTATCAATTCGTTACCTGAATAGTCAGAAATTTAGGATTGAATTTTATGAACTACAGGGGGTGGACAATTTCGAATTGTTTTCATAAATAGGCAGCTCGTGTTTTTTGCACAGGCAGCAACCGCCAAAACACGAGCTCCCAAATGTCTGAATTACTTCATAAAGAACTCGGTTTTATTGCAGGTATAGTGCTTATTTAAGCTTGGGCATCGAAGCGATGTTTTATCAAAGCCAACAGAAGTGTCAGTGGCACTAAGCGCCGGGTATTTTAATCACAAACACTTCATTTTTCAGATTGGTCAATTAACTGGAGGAGTGATAAAAATCTTTTGGAATGTCTCTTTTTCCTAGCCTGACCATAGTAAATAGTAGATAGTCTGATCTATAGTAAAAATGAATAGCTCATATTTTTGAATAGAATGCATTAAAATTGTTTATGAATACATTTTCAAATTTCCTATTGATGTGTTACGATAGCATAAGTAAAATTGTTTAAGTTTGCTCTAAGAATCTATAGAGTTATAGCTTATGGACTCTGGAACCGCATGCAGACGATTAAAAGTATGCGAAATGTTGATTTTGTCAGTCTTCATCATAGCAGAGGATAGCATTCATCAAGGATTAAGTATTGAATCTCTTTAAATTTTCATCTTATTCAATGATCTTTCTATTTCATGGAACTTGTAAACTTGGCACGGTCTTTTCATGTCACAAGGCTTGATATGGATTAAGTTTATTTCAAATATTTAATAAGTTAAAAAAATGAAATTGCTTAAGCTCTATATTCAATGCCTTGAACTGATGAAAAATGATCGATCAATCTCGTACGATATTTACATTCTGAAACAAGTTGTAAAAAAATAGAACTCAAACAATATTTCTGTCTCAGAATGCATTGAACCTATGATAAATAGTAGACATGAATGGTCAGTTGCCCAATCATAAGTGAAATTTTTTAAGTCCTGTTCTCTCCTGATCTGTATTAAAAGTTTAGTGTTTATGTGCACGCATTCGGTGTCATGTAGCATCGCCCTCTCAAGGCCGAAGTAAGGTTACTGCTTCTATTGTAAATTATCGACCATAAAAATGAAA
>CAJQUW010003720.1:0-25973 GCA_907163375.1 Prostheceraeus crozeri | reverse complement strand
TCCAAATTTTCGCTTTTATTCATTTATTATTTTTAAAATAAAAATTTAGGAATTCTTTAATTTTTTAATTCCGGACTCGCACCATTTATCTCGTTACACTTTACTAGAGCGTGATCATTTAATACCTCTGTAAGAACCTCCGGATTCTTAGAATCGTGAAGACGGACGAACTTATTTTATCCCTCTACTACTCCAACCAGAGAAGATTCTGATTCCGCACACCGTGACCTTCTTCCCGGACAACTACAAACCTCCCAAATAATATAATACACCTATACCCATCTCACAGTAAATACAACAAAAATCCCCCCCCAACACTAAAAGTCCAAAAACAAATCAACATTAAGCATTATACTAATTACACATACACATATATTCAGCCTTGGCACACCACCCTATTTACGTTGGACATCCACACACTAAAATCACTAAACAACAGACAACATTAATAAGACCCTAATACTAATTATAACCATTAACTTATTTTGATATCTAAAATCGATATTCATTGACCAGGATTGATTATTATGTTGGAATAAGTTTTGTCGACATAGGGTAGAACTCATTGTCGCTGTAAAAATTTTTCATTTAACTATAATCTTTTGGCACACCCTCTAACTCACCACATTTCTAACTATTTTCTTTTTTAAACATCATCCTTCTCATGATTTTGACTATCATGACAAAACTCATGCTCTCTTTAGCGGACTTTTAGTAATTTGGACAACTTGTACATTGATTTTTCCCAGTAACTTATACTAAGAATTATAAAACCAAAGCAATTAGCTAATAATCCCGTCGATAATTGTTAATAAATATCTTATTACAATTACGACATAAACTGATCCCTTTTACATTTATCTTCCTTTTTTCATTTTTGTTTAACCTCTTCTCAAGTTTGTTATCCGCCTGATAATTATAACATGACGGTGCAAAATTGTTTTGATGCTGTATTATAGTTAGTCTTTAGTTACCATCACGGAACATCATTGCTTCTTTAGATCTATTACTTCGTCAACAAATCTGATTTTTCATCAATATAGATTATTTTGTGCTACCCAGTTATTTATTTTGAACAAAACGGATTATTTTGAAACAAAAGGAACCGTATCCTTTGTGCCTCATACATTATTATTTTGTGCCCAACACTTATTATTTTGTGACCTATCATATAATTATTTTACTTATTTTGCCTAGGGGTATTTTTACTAGCAGTATTTTGTCTAGGTGTATTTTATTCTAGCAGTAATTTATGCCTAGGTGTATTTTATTCTCACGCAGAGTAGATATAAACGATTTGAGTTCTCTTTATCTGACAATAAATAAATGCTTTAATCTTTGTAATTGGTTGCTCTGATTGTATTTTTTATACTGAATACGTATTATTAGGTTTAATATTCTCCTTATCTCTGAATCTACTATTATTAGGTTGAATAATTATTAGGTTGAATACTTATTCATTTAGGTTGTAATTGATAGCCATCATATGCACCTACCTCAACCATGGTGTGTTTTTTCATATAGAGAATAGCTAGCCAATAGTGTCTTGATTTAAAATAAACGCATATTGCAAACTACTGACACATAATCGTTGACCAGTTTCACAATTTCCATTTTTTGTTATTTTTCATCGCAGCTGAAAACACTATTTTATTCGCTTTTATAATTTATGTATTTTATTATTTATGTATTTTTATTATTTATGGATTTTTATAATTTATAGTTTTTTATAATTTATGTAATTTATAATTTATTGTATTTTTATAATTTATGTTTTTTTTATAATCAGGAACTAAAAATTTTATTTTTATTGTTTTAAAACAAATGATGTTGACCAAATGTTGGTGGACCGGTCGCCTAGATAATCCCGAAATACATCGTTTTGAACTTCAGAATTCTCCGAACCCTCAGATACTAATTATATAATGCAAAACTCGTGGAAAGAACGTTTCCTAAACTGGTTCCATTACATCGCTTTCTGCCCTTGCCCTACGACTCAATCACCACAACAAAATACAGTAACTGAGTCTAACAAAATAAATACTCATATATTGTTGAATCCCAACACAAATCACTACTGACTTAAAAGAAAAATATATAACCACGATTGAATTGGCGCTTCCCGCTGGTATGCAAACGATAATTCAACAGGTTGCCTCTTTAAGATATTAATGACCAAATCATTTAAACTCGAAACCCTATAAAATATTTAACAACTTGATATAAAAAAGGGATAGAGAGCTAAGAAGCACGCCCTATAGAAGCACTAAACTTTTTAAAAAGCACCTTTCAGAACAACTCAAAAATTTTAATATTACTTTCCCTTTAAATTTATATAAAAATCTGCAACGTCATATCTAAAAAAAAACATCAGGATAATAAATGGTTAAATAGAAACATACATTAGAAGATCGAAATAGAACAAAACTACCTGAAAGAATTAAAAACAAAATTGTAACAACAGTTTAACTCAAACTATACATTCCAAAAAAGTGTTGATGAATTAAGTTCTAAAATTACTCAACAAATGAAAAAGATGAATAGAATAATAAATGAAGTAAACTCACTTAATGAAAAAGTTGATAAAATGAAAACTCTTAAAATCAATTTAGAAAATGAATTAAAGAAAAATTTAAAACTTAATTTAAATTAGTTTAATTAAAGAATTAAGATTAATTTAAAAGAAAATAAATAACAGTTAGATTCCGTTAAAAGACAATTAGATGTTCTTAAAGTTCAATTAAATGCCTTTAAAAACAGAATTAAGAAAAGTGAGAAAAAATTAGAAATGACTGATAAACAAAGAATTAAAGTACATCACACGCTTCTTGATGCAATAGATAAAGTGCAACAAGCAATTAATAAAGTTATCTCGAAGTTGTTAGTTATTATTAATAACGTAAATCTTAAACGAGTATTGTAAAAATTATTAACTTAAATATTTTTCTACCTACAAAAAATAAAAATCATAAAAAATATAAATATAATAAAAATATAAATATAATTTTAAAAATATAAAAGTATAAATATAATTTTTAAAAAAAATTTAAAAATATAAAAGTATATAATTTTAAAAATGGATAAAATTAGAGCTAATAATTTTAAAGAAGCATTTTAAACAATTAGAAGAGTTAATAAAACAAAGAAATATTATGAAAGAAAAATCATAGAATAAAAAGAATGATTGATGCAGATTTGGTTCCTGATAAAGTTAAACCAAAAAAACCAATCTGTAAAAGTTAAGAACAAAAAATAAACATTTTTTTTATAATGGACATCGGTTCATGGGTCAACGCGAGATGTCTTCCAGGGTTCGCGCTTCGCGCTTCGCCGTATTTATATTTTTCCCAAAAGTCAAATTTATTACTAAAAAATGCCTATAATGGTGATTATAAACACAATCTTAAACAATTTGCTTCAAATCAAAAAATTGCTCATGTACCACGTATGAATCCGGTTTACCATTATGATAATAGGGAAACAGTCGGAACAGAAAGTTCCTAGGCACCGCAGGTGCCGTCCAAAAGAGAGAAGAGGGGATGGCATCTTTTCTGGTATTGGTAGTATCGTTAACTTAATTAAAAATAATAAAGATTTGATTACATCTGCTGCAAAAGGAGCAGCTGCTATAGGTAGTACAGCTAGTGCAATATCAAATGCTTGTCAAGTCTCAAAACGAATTAAAACAACTAGAAGCTATTCGTAAACTCAAGAATGATTCTGAAGAACTAAAAAAAATTAAAAAAACTTTCAGATGAAACAAAAAACAAAATTGCTAACATAGCTTGTAGAGGGTGATAGTAAAAATAATGAAAAAAACAATTGAAGAAATAAGAGGGTAATGGAGCAATTCTGTCTAACCTGCAGTAGCGGAGCTGGTCTAGCAAAATTCTAAAATTATATTTAGTAAAATTCTAAAATTATTAGTAAAATTCTAAAATTATATTTAGTAAAATTCTAAAATTATATTTAATAAAATTTTTTTTTCTATCTGTGAGAAAAACAAAAAGTCAAATTATTTCTTATAAAAATGTCTTCGCTTATCGAAAATAAATTTAGATTAGATGATCCTCCGTTCACCAGTTACAATCAAAAAAAGAATGACTATATAAGAATTGCTATGAATCCCGGATCTTCCAGTAGAGTAAACACTGGAGGAGATTTAATCTTTGAAGTTGATAATCAGCAGAGTTATTTATATTTACCTGATTCATTTTTACACTGCGAATATTCTTTATATAGTGATGCTAATTTTACAACACCATTACCAGATACCGATAATATTACACTAGAGAATAATTTTTTCCCAAGTTTATTTACACAAATGCGTTTAGATGTTGCAACTCAAAATATAGAAACAATAAGTGATTCCCCAGGTGTAATTGATACAATGCTTAGATTTATAACAATTGGTGAAAATAATAAAAAGCATGAAATCGAAGGTTGGTTTCCTGATACTAATGATGGTATAATTATTGATGATTTAACTCACGCTGGAACAGATGCCGCAGGAATTGCGAAAGATGTAGAAAATATTGCAAAACATTTAAATAAACAAATAATGATAGCATATAAAGAAAGACGTGAATTTAACAAAAAAAGTAAACAGACAGTAAATTGGTCATTGTCTCCATTATTCGGTTATTTAGATTATGATAAAATATCATATCAATTAAAATTTAAATTAATAATTCATCGTACAGCAAATAATGAATTAATCTTTTTTGGTAAGACTGGGAAAAAAGCATATTTAAAAATTGATAGACTTGAATGGTGGATTAAGCATATTACTCCTAGTTTAGAGGTTGAAACAGCTATTGCAAAAAGATTAAATACTAACAAACCAATTCCAGTTAATTTTCTAAAGAGAACTGCTAGTTCAGTAACTTTTTCCGAACAAAGATTTAACTGGCATTTTACTAGAACTGCGAATACACCAAGATATTTATTACTAACATTTCAAAGAAATAATTCTCCAAAGTTTTGATAAGAACAATAATATTTTTCATATTAATACAATTCGAAGTTTACAAGTTTCATTAAATCAAACTCGATATCCAATTGATCCATTAAGATTCGATGATACCAATAATCAATTTATGGAAGGATATGATGCTTATAGAAATCTTTGTATAGAATTTGGAGTTGAACCACAATTAACTCCTGGAGATTGGAGACATTTATATCCAATTTTCTGTTTCGATTTAAGTGCACAATCTGAAGATATTATTAAAAATGGTTGTGATGTAACAATTAATATTGAAAAGAAAGATTCCACAACTTCATTGATGGCTTATGGTTTATTGCTAGAAGATGCAAAATATTCTATTGAAATTCTTAATGGAAAGATGGTTAGGATCGGCTAAAGCGCTAAAGCCAGAGGAGCTTTGCTCCGATAGGTTAATTAAAATTTTTTCATAACTAGAATAGATTAAAATTTTGGTAACTTAAAATTTTTTGGTAACTAGAATAGATTTAAATTTTTGATAACTTAAATTTTTTTATTAAAAATGTCGCAAGCGAAAAGTAATATTAATAATAAAACTGTTGAATTAAAATTACGTAATATTGTTGACAAAAATACCCCTAAAACTATTACTATTAATAAAAAAAAGTATTACATAAGTAAACCAATGATAGAGAATATTCAATTACAAGAAGAAAAGAATGGCGGGATTCTCCCATTAATTCCACTAATAATAGGTGGCATAGCAGCAGCAGGAAGTGTTGCAGGTGGGACAGCTGGTATTGTCCAAGCAGTAAATAAAAATAAATCAGAGAAGGCAGCATTAGAAGAACAAAAACGACATAATAGAGAGTTAGAGAAAGTTGCTAGGGGGTGAAGGGACATCGGAGATGTCTTCCAGGGCTTCGCCCGAAGGAAAAAGGAGTAGTAGATAATTTTATTAGTAAATTAAAGTTAGTTGATGAAGGAAAACGAGTTCTTAAAAATATTCTCCACAATGTTGATGATTTAATTGAAATTAAAGAAACTAAGGATGGTTCTGGAATATATCTAAGTCCTAGTATGATTCGGTAATAACCTCAGGACCTTTGGTTCTTTTCGGTAAAACAATTTTTTTTATCTTCTTATTTTTTTTATCTTTTAAAATGAATACTAAAAATTCCGAAAATTTAATTAAATTAAAAATTTCTAATTTAGATTTATTGAATTATCTATTAAACAAAAATAAAAACTCAAACTGTCAGCATATTGGAGGTGACAAGAACAAAGTTCCATACCACTTCGGTGGTGATATACAAAAAACATTAGAAAACTTTCCTGGCTTTATTTGGAGTAAATATTCGAAAGAAAAACATCTTCCTGGTCATTCATATACTGGTCCAGGAACTCGATTAGATATAAGACTAGATGAGAATAATAATCCGAAACCTGGTGAAGAACCAATAAATAGAGTAGATGCCGCCGCTTACAGGCATGATTTAGCTTATCGAAATCATGATCTAAGTTCTCGTCATGCAGCTGATAAGAAGATGATTCAAGAATTAGATAGTATTCAAAATCCTACATTTAGAGAAAAAATTGAAAGAATGTTTGTTAAGAAAGCTTTACAAGCTAAAATATTATTCGGGCCAGGGTTTAAATGAAACGACAGCAAGCTGTCTGAGAGCAACGCTCGAAATCATAATTCAGACGTTTATGCATCTGAAATTCATAAAGAATATAGAAAGCCTAAATATTTATTAAAAGTAAAAGTATTTAATAAAGATGATATTTGGAGTGCTGATCTTATTCATATGCCGAATGAAAAGGGACCGAACCGAAGGTTCTAAGACAAAGTCTGACTACAATACGCATTGACCGTTATAGATTTATTATACACGATACGCTTGGGTTAAAACCTTTAAAAAATAAAAGTGGTCTATCAGTTAAATATGCGTTTGAAGAAATTCTTTAAAGAAAGTAATAGAAAGCCAAACAAAATTGTTTGTTGATAAAGGGTCGGAATTTTATAACCGAAACGTTCAGCCACTATTTGAAACTGTTTATTCAACTGAAAACGCAGGAAAAGCTTTAGTGATAGAAAGATTCAATCGGACGTTAAAACAAATAAAATTTTCAAGAAATTTACTCAGCAAGGAAATCAGAAATGGTTAAAAATATTACCAGGAATTGTAGAAGAGTACAATAATAAAGTTCATTCAGGTATTGAAGAAACCCCAAAGAATGCTTCTGACGACCCTGATTTAATACGAAAGAAAATATTCGAGAATAATAATTTGAATGAGAGTAATCCGAATTTGCAGAAACGTAAGCCGAAATTCAAGATTGGAGATAGAGTGCGAATATTTAAATATAAGAACAAATTTGAAAAGGGCTTCGTTGGCTATTGGACTAAAGAGATATTTGAAGTTTCTAAAATAAATCAAGTTATCGTTTTACTTATGAAATTATAGATTTAGATAATGAGGATATCAAAGGTAGATTCTATGAAAATGAATTACAGAAAACCGAGCTTTAATTATCATTGTTCAATTCTAAACATAATATCTAGAAATGGTACTCCTTTTTGTAATTTGTACAAAACGTATAAACATAATTGTCCACAATAAGTTGTTCCCGGTTTTTGAATTTGAAATGTATTATAAATTTCCATTGCCAAGTATTGCTCTTACTTCATTCGTAGGTGGAAGCCCGTATGAGTCAAAATAATAATTATCTCGCGTTTTTACTAAAGATACCTGCTGACCAATGTACCGCCGTTTTGGTCTGAAGTGTGAAGATTCGTTATGAAATTTACAGTTGGGCTTATTTTTGATCAATTGTAATTCGTCTTCATTAGGACATAAAAATTCTTTATTCCAATTGATGTGCGATTTTCTTTAGGTCGAAATTCGTTGTTGTGTCTGTTCCATATAATTTAAAAAACTCGATCAGGTCAGTCATTTTTAAATGAAACAAAAATCCAATTTGAAAATGTCATTTTTCAGTCTCAGTCAAATAAGTTGCAATAAATGTTACTACTTGTTAACTTATGAAGTAGAGTCCAACATTTAGATGAAATACAGAAATACAATTTGAAAATGGCATTGTCATTTTTCAGTTCTCCAGTCAAATAAGTTGCAATAAATGTTACTATTGTTACTTTATGAAGTAGAGTCCAACATTTAGATGAAAACAGAAATACAATTTGAAAATGGCATTGTCATTTTTCAGTCTCCAGTCAAATAAGTTGCAATAAATGTTTACTACTTGTTACTTATGAAGTAGAGTCCAACATTTAGATGAAAAACAGAAATTACAATTTGAAAATGGCATTGTCATTTTTCAGTCTCCAGTCAAATAGTTGCAATAAATGTTACTACTTGTTACTTATGAAGTAGAATTGAGTCCAATACATTTAGATGAAAAACAGAAATACTATTTGAAATGGCATGTTCATTTTTCAGTCTTCCGGTCGCAATATATGTTGCAATAAATGTTACTTACTATTGTTGTACTTATTGATAGTAGAAGATTATTGTCACGTTTGCACGTCTTCTAATTCTCGCGTCGAGTTTCGCCAGTATGTATGCGCCATGTTGTTGTTCAGTTATGTTTAGCATATCATTGGGTGAATCAAATATGGAATTCTGCTTACTTCTTTGTGTGTTCTCTCCTCTTTTTCTGACGATCAAGATTATAATCTTGCTACAGAATGATGAGCAAAATTTAGATTACGTTTCATCACAAAGTAAATTGATAGAGAAGCAATTGTGACTAAGTTTGTGAGTAGTTCTTTGATAATTTGATATAATTTGATCAGTAATGTCACTATATGAGCGTGAAAAACTTTATTTTGTGGGGTCTCATTTAACTCTTTCACGAATTTTGTATAATTCATTTTAGACCAATAAGCTTCAGTCGCTGAAGCACTTCTCATTGTAAAAACATAGCAGCGTAGAAAGCAGCTTCGATGTGTAATTTTTCTCATAAACAATGAGTTTTATTCAATGAAGAAGATATGCTCGATGATGTACTTATATATATCCTTTTTCTCGAGAAATACAGGTAAATTGCTGCTGTCAACATCCTTGAATGAATCTCGATTATTTCAAACCACTTCTCTCCGTTTTTTTATCTTCTTCGTTTTACAACTCGTCTTCCTGTTTTTTTCTTAGTGATTCATTGAATAAAATTTGCTGTTATCGTTTTGATAGAAATCCCATATGGTCTGGTGATGAAATAAGAGGCACAACTTGATCCACGAGAGCAACAAAATTCTCTCTCTAGTTTGTGACGGAAGACATTTCAAATGAGAACTTTGTCTTTCTAGCGCACACGGAGAACAATGACAGGAGAGAGAGAGAATTGAAAAACAGCTTGCCAGATGCTTTGGCGTATGTGATTGTCGCTGGACGTGCTTGAATTAAAACAACTTCCCTAAATCGTACAACTAAAAATCTAATAGTTTATCACAAAGCTTGTAGCAAACTACTTGGAATTACTAAAAACACCTGAAGATATAACAATTGTTAACGTTACTAAACTTATTGATTTAAGAATATTGCCAATTCCTTGTGTTACATTCTTAACTTTAGTCTCATCTCTTTTCTTAATTTTTTATAATTGCTTCTAATCCTAATAATTAATTGGGATTCCTTATCTTTCCATATAACGTATCTTATCTTTGTGTTTGTTCAATATTCACTCATTAATTCACTTATTTTTAATTGAGATAACGAAGGATATATTCTTGAGGTTCCTTCCACTTTTGTTTCATTTCATTTCTGAAGTTCCTTCCATTTTTGTTTCTTCCATTTTTTAAAGAAAATATTATTTAGTCACATGATATATTTTAAAAACCTGAAAAACGTCTAAACTCACTTGAATTTGAAATTACAACCTCAACTTTTTATGCATTTTCGGTGTCCGGTTTTAGATGACCTTGAAACGGTCATGATTTAAGCAATGAAAATCGACCGAAGGTTCTAGCGGCAGGCTTCGCGCTTCGCCCGATTGTAATTCTCAAATTTTGAGATACTCAACTTTTATAATTTTTAGTGTTCACTAGAACGGTTCTATGATTTTCAAGGTAAAATCTGAACGAATGTTCTGGCTTCCGCCCGATCGAACTAAGGTTTAGGGCTTCGCCCGATTGTAATTCTCAAATTTGAGATTTTCAACGTTTTATGATTTTCGGTTTTTTGTCCTGGAACGGTCCTGATTTTAAGGGTCGAAAATCGAACCGAAGGTTCTAGGGGCTTCGCGCTTTCGCCCGATTGTATTTCAAATTTGAGATTTTGAAACAAATTTGAAAATTGGGGACTTATTTTTAAAAACCACAAATCGTTAGCGAACATCCTGATGGCTTTAGCGCTTTAGGCTTTAGCGCGTTTAGCGTTAAGCGATTTATAGAATTTAGGTCTTTCATAACTGAAAGATAACAGCGTTGTCAAATTCTGAATCGGCTTTATTATTAGAATTTATTTTTATAAATTTTGTTGTGTCTTTTTTTTTTTTTTTTTTGTACTTAAATTTTAAGCCCAAGCCAGAGGCAGCTTCGCTCGATTTATGTCGTTTTTAAAAATGTCATTTTTTGAAAAAATGGGTACTTTTTGAATTAGACTTTTTTAAATTCATGTATTTAGGTCTTAAAAACCTGAAAAAGCGACTGTTCCAAAATTCATAGTTTTTTGAATTTATGTCGTTTTTAAAGATACAATTTTTTTGACTTTTATGGTGTCGAACGGTCTTTTGTCATTACTTATGAGCTGGAAGGAGGTCAAATTAAGGAAAAATACGGGGTAAAATGAAAACTGGGAATACATCAACTATATTCCCTTTATTCAATTGTGATTAATCAATTCAATTATATTCAATTATACATCAATGCATGATTTTGGTGTTATACGCTTACTTGTCAATGGTTTTCAGCTGTGGACCCAAACTAACCAGTTAATCGCTATTGTGTCATTTTAGTAATCTATCCTGAAAGGGAAATAGACGATGTAGGAAAGCTAAAGACTAGGTTTTGATTAATCAATTTTCATTAGCATCTATAAGAATTTCAAAATAGTAGGTTTGCGATTTGCATAACAGGCAACGTAATAAAGTACATTAAAATGATGCTCTCATTATTTTGCTGCAACGGGTGGAACAAGCCGGGTCGTTCCGCAAATACACATCTTCGTGTCGTTTATCATCATCACCAGAAACAAGGGCCCGACAGTAATGTTGCAATCCTGTGTTGCTTGAACGAAGTCATCTAGGATCATTTGACCTATTTATAAGTTTTGCTCTCCTCTCTAAGAGATGCAGTTGTCGATTTACTGACAGTGCTGGGGTTGTTTTTTTTTTTTTGTTGTGTGTAGTTTTTTTTGTTTATGTTGTTTTTTTGGTGCTCGAACAATCACGTCCTCGGCTTCTCTATCTTCTAGGTTTTTCCTATATTTGCGCATGTGCAGTTTTCTATTGCGCCAGAAAATTTTCGCTTTGCTCTTAGAATCTTGACGGTTTTAATGTGTCTGCTCTCCTATCGATTGCTCGTTTCTTCTCCAAGTAGGCCGAGATCTCCGGAAGCCTTTTTCCTCCACCGATATTCTTCGGTCACCTTCTCGTTGTCTTTTCCGCTGCTGCTGGAGTAAGCTTTCGTGCCATTCTGTAAAAGGTAGGGAGTTGTAGTCGTAGCTATGCCTACATATTCATAATATAGGCCTACTGTTTTATCATAAGAGATGTGTCCTAAAAGATGCCCAAAGCATTACATTAAAAGGAATATACAAAATAAATAACAGAAGAAATATCTTCGTTACCAATTCCATTTTCACCTCGTGAAACAATCCTAAAGTGCGAAAAATGTTAAGAACTTTAAATTATGTTTATTTAAACATCTTAATATTACATTATTTAAACTCTTAAATACAATCTCGGTTAAAAATGTTTAGCATTTGCTTCATGTAAGCTTATAAGCGCCTTGAAAGAGCTACAACACCTACTCGCGTAGAACATGCTACTACAATGGTAACCAATTTTTCTTGATCACTTACCAACACATGTTCCCCGCCTACCCGACGAGACGACGACGGTACGACGAGCTGACCTCTGACGGACGCCTCCCCCCGACCCGCGCGACACCCCCGAGAAGCCGAACGTACGCACGCCTCGATCTCGAACCCCGACGGCCACCGCCCTCGACCGACGACCGACGTCGACCGGTACGACCGCGACCGTCGACGGGCCGAAACACACGAACGACACCCTACACATGCGCCGACCGCCTCGTCGGCATCCTGCGATTCCGCCACCGATCGACGATCGGACCACCACCGAGACCCGACCGACTCCGGAACGAAGCCGTAACGACTACCGACCGACCGACGCGACGATCGACGATCCCGCGACGAGCACCGCGACCGAATACCGACGACCTCCGACCCCCTCCGCAGCTTGGCCTCTGCTGGCTCAGATAGTCCTGGTCTTCTAGCGGTGGAGGAGCCTCACCTCAGCGGATAGGCCTATTAGCTGAGACTGTCGACACCCGTAAGCGACCCGGTACGAAGACGCCGACGACGAGCGCCCGAACACTCGACCGCCCGATCGACTCCGTATACTCGAACGCCACCGAAACGGACCGACCACTCGACCCGCGCCGCCGCCTCACGACCAGACCTTCCGACCGACAACCGACCCCGACGCGTCCGAAACACCAGTGCCACGACACCGCGGAACCTACGACAAAGGCACGACCGACGATTATCGATCTCTGGGACGAGCCCGAGCGCGACCCCGCGACCGCGACGGACGACGAGCGAGCGACGACCCGTACCACCTGCCGCACCGACGAGTACCACGACACCGCACACTGAACCTCGACCCGACCGTTACCGACACCGGTTGGCATGTGGTATGAATATAACCCAAGATTTGTTGTCCATTTTATTTGACTTACTGTACCGATCTTGAAACTACGGCTGACATTATTATAAGCTTGCGAGGACGCATCCTGCAACTCGTGGATAGTAGTACCAACTAACATAGGACAATGTGACGATCGCCCCGAAGTTTTTCATTATTTTTGTTTCCACATTCTTGAGCCCAATTAAGCCGATTATAAGTGGAAGTTTGTTATGAATATTTTAATTTAATTGTTGTTGCAGCCTAATATGTTTCTTCTTAAAAAGCGCGATTCTTCAGCTGGATGGATGGGTTGCCGCTATAGAATCCATTGGTGGAGAAACTATCTAATTGAAGCAAATCATTCCTGAATATTCTCAAGATTTCAGAATTAGAATGACGCTTTCATTATCTTTCATTGATGAAAAGCATCATGTCAAAGAATTTTAAATAATGTTTAAATCTAAACCGGTCAGCTAACCTTAGAGAGGTGTGGAGAGGCTCCTACCCCCAAGATCCGGGTTATAGGAGCTACATTTGATAACGGATTAACACCAAAAATTTGGTCCGACTGAAACAAGGTTGTCGAGAGCAAAAACGTCTAGCAAAAAGGAAATTGAACTGTCATTTGTTTTCGGAAGCATCTTCTATATTATAGGTCTGTCTATCGGCCAATCTACCATCTTAGGCTTAATATCGATAAAGGCCTACATGCACGAGTATGATACATCCTTTTACTATGGAAATTCTATACAATTATTACAATGGTTGGCTTTTTTGTGTTGGGGCATTATAGCGGTGTAGGGACGTGATTCTCTTCGATTCTAAACAAAACTCAGAAAACCCGAGTACACTTACTCGTTGGCTTCCTCATTTAAAAATGGGGTATGAGTCTTTTGTTTTCGTTCGCTGAATGAGCAAGAATGAGTTTTCAATGTTCGTTGACGTTGATGAAACAGACGACAAAAAGAAGAAATATATTTGAATGTCGAAACGTTTCCGATTTCTCGCTGACAATTATTGCCACGCATAAAAAATACAGGCATAAGATATTCCTTTGCCTATTTCAAAATGCTGTGGACACGAACGTAAGA
This sequence comes from Prostheceraeus crozeri, assembly GCA_907163375.1. Taxonomy (NCBI): domain Eukaryota; kingdom Metazoa; phylum Platyhelminthes; order Polycladida; family Euryleptidae; genus Prostheceraeus; species Prostheceraeus crozeri. The sequence continues at coordinate 12,041 of CAJQUW010003720.1, read as the reverse complement.
GAAACGTTGCCTCGCTAATCAGGAATCGACATTTTGTGAGATATGGGAATATCTATGCGACCCGACACTGGCAATGGTGAGCAATCATGATTGGAGTCTTTGTTCATCATTACAGTCGGGTTAGCATGATGGTGAGTATATCATTGCTTGATTAAAAGACCAAAAATAGTAAATCTGATATTTCGCGCGCCAACTCGGTCGATGCATCTTGTAACTCGTTCGATGCAAGTGCATTCGAACGTGTCTCCACGCATTCGACCGAGTTAATTTTGTGGTTATCTTTAGAGTCTTCTCAAAAGCTGAAGAGGTTATCGGAGAAGAAAATTAACATGTGATTGTTAGAGCCTAGGGTGCTTCTTAAAATACAACAAATTGCTGGTTTTGAACTATTTTACCTCAATTCTGCGACAGCAGATTGTGCATCGATGATTGTACGTTTCTTGCCTCACTTAAAAAACATAGAATGCAAAGAGAAAAATTCACAAAACGTTTCACTAAACTATGCATCGAACGAGTTACACACAAATCCCTGGGACAGGTATATGTGTGGGTCCCACAAATTGGGATGGTATATTGTTTTTCAACCTAAACTCGAAGATAGATGTGTTAAAAATATGATGTAATTGTTGATAAACAAACCTAATATCCTTACAGCTGGAAACCATAATTATGGAGAAAGATTCGTTTGAAACATGAGACTATCAAAAAAAAAAAAAAAAAAAATAAAAAAAAAAAAAAAAAAACCTTTTCGGGACAGGATTATTTCAATGATTATTAGGGATTATTAATTTACATTTGGTGTTGCTATTCAATTTAAGTACTTAAATTTATCCTTGATGTGGCAGGGATGCCATTCATAGATCTCTCATGAAGTCCGGATGTTATTAATTATCTATTTATCTTATCGCTTTAGATCTGCTTTTATAAATTAGGGCATTCGGATTTTGTTTTATAATTTGTGAGAATCACCCATCTCATGAATATTTGTTTTTTCCATTCCTTTCTCATTGTACAATACTATTTAAGATGTTTTAAAACAATAATACACTTTTCAAAAGATAATCAAATTACAATAGGGTCTGCTCCTTCGATTTTAGATACAAACGTGACTTTAAAGTTGACCTACAATGAATTTTCTTTCCACATAAGTGTATCAAAACATTCAAAAATCTTAAACTGAAGATAAACCGGTGCATTTTGAACCACGTGAAAAATATTAGTTATGTAGTTTGTGTTAATTATGGGATAATAATAATGGGGTACTGATCGCGTACAGCTCTTTTGACAGAAAAGTGGCTACCATTAACCAAATTTTAACCACGAACTGCGTAAATTTCTTCCTCTGAGCTGGCCCGACCACTGGTAGGCCTACTGCATCACATCTTTTGAATTCTAAATGTTCAAAAGATGTGATCAAGTGATGAATTAAATGCTAATTTAGTGTGTATAGGCTATAATGATGAATTGTATTATTTCATCGAAGGATGTGACTGCTTCTTCAGTTTTGATCACTGCTAAACCGCATAATTGATGCATGGTGATGTGCGGAGTAGATTTATGAGTAGGCCCGGAGAAATTTCCGGAGTTTTACCACGAGTCGAGCCCAATGTCCAAATTAGCACTTAATTATTTTCAAATTTCAAAGTATCATCTTATTGAAGTTCATAAAGAGTGCAAATAAGGCAATTTTGGGAAGTATCAAGCTGATTTTCTACTATTGTTTATTAAGCTTACCGGGGGGAGGCTACCAAAGGGGACGGTGGGTGGAGGGGCATCAGCAATATAAATTTGGAAAGTCTGAATATGCTACCTTACATTTTAAGTCTAGAGAACAACGAATTGAAGTGGGAAAATCGCATGCATGCGGGGTTATCAAAAAATATTTTAATTTTCACAATTCACAATTGATCGTTAATTCCATCTTGAAGGATTGATAAATTCTTGGAAATTATCGTTCTTTGCGCGATTTTCAATACGAATCTCGTAATTTGAAGCACTGATTGCTGGTTTATGATCTCGCTTGTGCTCTCAAGCGAACTACACCAAGATTGACATCAATAATTCGGAGCCTAAATGCCACCTTAAATCGGCAAACACATTCTGAAATGCCAGATATAGAAAATCTATTTACAGTTGCTGCTTGATTTAATGAACAATAAGTAGCATTAAAAGACACCATCATGTGGAAACAAATAATCCGGTTTTTTAAGCAGGGTGGCAAAAGAAAAACATGTTAAATTGGAGTGAACATACAGAGCTGGTCGTAGACGTTCAGAAGTAAAAGAAGGGCTTGCAGACGATCTGTTTAAAACAATAGCAACACTTCGCAGCACAATCTGTCTGCACTAAATCAGGCATTTTGTGACAAAGAAACTGGACCGGCACACAGTGCTAAATTCCCTCAAAGTTCAAACAACAGAGCTAAAATCGATCTAGCTGTTAGTAAAATAATGCGATTGCATCGTGAGCTAGCGGGGACCAATGCATATACTGTTGCATTATTCATGTTCAAAGCGTTTTTTTTTTCAAATAAATTCGCCGCTCGTCAAACATATTATTGTGCTTTACATCTTCCTGTAGGGCTATTCGATTGAACAAAAAGATTTCAGAATATGAGGATGGAGTGTAAACTGAATTTCATGGTCTATCAAAATTCGACAAAATGTTTTTCGAAGTCGTGGGTCTTAGCTTAGAGTATTGTAGTATTTCTGAAATTTGACAATTGTAAGAATAATTGTACTATGTTCCGTAAGTAGCCTAAAAATAGTGCTTCTACCTACGAAATAGAATTTAGTAGGTTCCTAAATAGGAATAGTAATGTTAATCATGAAGTTAATTCAATTATTGTATTTTCATCATGAATTTAAAAATCCAAAACACTGTTTGCTGGTTCATGGCCACGCTTGTTCTCTCAAGTGAACTACAACAAGATAAAATGCTAAAACGTTGACAGAAGATAATAACAGGAGCTAGTGAGTAAAGTTAAAAAATACGCCAAGACACATGACTGATGGACGTTCAGCTACTAGTACATTCTCACATGAGATCAGATAATCATGAAAAGCTATGTACACATTCTACTACTGAAATAAAGTCCACCCTACACAGGTACGACTAATTCTAACAACCATAACCAATACCGGTAAATAATGATTCAGAAGCCAAATTTTGAGTTAGGTTTTACTGCATGACAAGTCTGGAGTCTTTCTGCGCACACGACATCGGCTGTTGTTCTTTGATGGTAACACTTTCAGCCACCGAAAATTGAAACTTCGTTTCGAGGCTCCTCACCACTTTGAATCCTTGCTCAGCTTGTGATAGAATGTCGGTCTTCCTGTCACACTCGGTCAAGTGTCGTGTTACTGCCGATTGGACAGCCTTGGTCGATGTCGGTCTTGAATTCTGCACCCATCTGGGAATGTGCTCAGTGCGACGAATATCGAGACACCTTGTAGTTTTGCCGATTGCTTCATCATTCTTGTGTCTTGCGTAGTTTTAACTTTACTCACTAGCTCATGTTATTATCTTCTGTCAACGTCTTATCATTCTATCTTGTTGTAGTTCACTAGAGAGAACAAGCGTGGCCATTCGAACCAGCAAACAGTGTTTTGGATTTTTAAATTTATGATGATGACAGCGCCTACAAAGAATTTATTGTATTTTCAACAAAGCAAGTGTTGCTGGCAATAATTTGAAAAGCACAGTTCACTCGGGTGGCATTAAAATCCATCATCCACACGAAGAAAGAGACGATTTTTACAAGTCTGTGATAATTTTTTTATCTACAATCGGCGCCCGCCGTTGAGTTCAATCGGCCTAACTGTCAGATTACAGACAGGTCTCAAAGCAATCTTATTAGACTCAGATTTTATCATGGTTGATATAATTCGTCAAAGAAAATTAATGTTTATTCACTCTATTCGACTCCTCTAGACAATCTAAATTTACTGATTGTGTATAGGTCCTGCGTTTATTGTGTGGTGCCAATCACTGGTTCGTCAGAATTCAAACTTGGAGATTTCTTTGCCTTTGTGTGGGCATGTCTCAAAGACAATGTGATAACGGTTCGATCTGTGGGGCTGATGACCATCAGTTCGAATTGTCATTCTTTAGACCCATATACATACAGACAAAGCAATCTGCGTGTGCGATGTTTCTACAATTAGTCAAGTGTATTTGTAAAAATTCTGAATGCTCTTAATTTGATTACACTTCGCATGAAGTGTAAATTTTATCTGAATTTCAAATAAATTATTTTGGAAATTTAAGTATAGCCTATGCATGCAAGCTTGTTTGAAGCATTTGAAATTCAAAGTGGCGCCAATTACTTACTAAACCTTTTCTCTTTGCTTTTCATATCATCATTGTGGAGATTGTAGATCCTCAACTAAAACTTATTTCGACTGCAAACTTAGCTAAGAACACATGGGTTTATACAGTAGCCTAGTGTAGTAAATTACCGTAATTTGTTACCGGATAAATTGAAGCAAGCTTGTTCAACTTTGTAGCTAGAACAAGCTACTTTGTGACTAGTTTTAACGTTGACTGATGATTGCCCATTTCAAACATCAAATAACCTTTCATGCATCTTTATGGGAAGATTAGGGCTTGTTCTCATCTTCATTTGGAGAAGTAATGGGCAAAAGACCGTTCCAGGACACCATAAAATTCAAAAAATAGTATCTTTAAAAACGACATAAATTCATGAATTTGAACCCTTTTTCAGGTTATTAAGACCTAATTACATGGTATTTAGTCCTTTCAAAAAGTTCATTTCTTTAAAAAAATGGCATTTTTAAAAAACGACATAAATTCATGAATTTGAACCCTTTTTCAGGTTTTGAAGACCTAAAATCATAAATTTGGGCGTTTTTAAAAATACCCTATTTTCTCAAAAATTTTCAAAACCTCAAATTTGAGAATTACCAATTTTTCACCCTTAAATCATGAACGTTCATGGACACTGAAAATCAGAAAAGTTAAGAATCTCAAAATTGTGAATTACAATTTTCTCGCTTAATCATGACCGTTCCAGGACCACCGAAATCATAAAAGTGGAATCTCAAATTTGTGAATTGATACCCTAAAATCATGACCGCTCCTGGGACACCGAAACAATCATAAATAGTGAGAATTTCAAATTTGTGAATTACAATTTTTTACTCTCTCTTAATCTGTCCTATAATTGATGTGCGGGTCTCCGATGTATTCAAAAATGCTTCTCATATCCAAGTGTAGAATATTTTACTTTGTGCTTGCATATGTTTGATTTCCTTGTTAACTTCTGGATATTCTTCTCCGCTTTGTCTCCAACGAACAGATCTTTCCGTAGATCCAACCATTGTGATGATAAGTATTTAAACTAAGATTGTAATGTGTCACGTTTTATGAATTGTTTTGTTAGGGCAGGTGGGGTGTTTAATAGCAAGTGAAAATTATGGAATGGTGATCTAAGCAAAGCGGCATTGTTGGTGTATGAAGTTTGCTTGACACCATACGGGTATGACATGGACGGTAGATTAACTGTACTTGAAAGACAATGGGGGGAAAATTGCACGCATTGTAAATCATTTCTTCGTCCCATATCGCGAGCCAGATCCAAAACCAAGACTACCGACCAAAACCAGAATTGTTGCGGTTTTGGCTCGACAATTGGTCTCGGACTATCGATACTGCGATCTTGTATGATGTTGCTATAACAACAGAAAGGATTCCCTCAAAGCAGAGAATGTATTTAATACGATTGCTTTTATGCTATTAAACGCCATGTTATGTATGCCACACCCCGTATGATCCACTAAAAACAATCATGCGGTTTGAGAATGTTGGAGGTACAGATGTTGCCATTGTTTAATCAGATAAAACAAACAATTTCCTCTAATGAGAGTTCATAATAATAAAATGTAAAATTGTAACGTTTTAATTTAGATTAAAATTTAAATCATTTCAAAATCGAATAAGTAGTAAGGAAGTCATCATTAAGAGAACAGTTTTAAATCAAATACCCCATTCTGACTAGTAGTAAAGGAAATTCATCATTAGAGAAAAGTTTGAAACTCAATACCCCCTCCCTTCTGACTTCTAGGGAGGGTCCCTATTAGAAATTTTTTTTAACTATTAATGAGCAACATAAAATGAGTTTTTTAAATTATATGGGAACGCCAAACCACGACAAATTTCGAACCTAAAGAAAATTTACTAATCAATTGGGAATAAAGAATTTTTATGTCCTAATGAGAGACGAATTACAATTGATCAAAATAAGCCAAATCAAAAATATTTACAATAACTGTAAATTTATAACGAATCTACACACTTCAGACCAATACCCCCCCCCACCCCCCCGGCCCCCCCCCACCCCCCCCCCCCCCGTACATTGGTCCGCAGGTTCTTTAAGTGCCCCTAATTTAAAACGGAGTAATTATTATTTTGACCGCCGGTGGCTGAGAAACTATTGGTTCGGACTCTTACGCACTTATCACCTACGAATGAAGTAAGAGAAAAAAAAAAAAAAACAAAAAAAATCTTGGCAATGGAAATTTATAATACATTTCAAATTCAAAAAACCGGGGAACTACTTATTGTGGTCCAATTATGTCTATATTGTTTTATGTAAATTGCAAGAAGAGGAGTGCCCATTTCTTGATATTATGTTAGAATTGAATTATTAAATAATGATAATTAAAAATCACTTCGTTGTAATTCATTTTGATAAAAATCGCCTCTGATAACTTCATCATCTACAATCTTTGATTTCGTAAGTAATGGATAAGTATGATTTATTTTACAAACTTATATTTCTTTATCCAATAGCCAACGAAGCTCTTTTCAAATTATTCTTATATTAAAATTTTCTAACTCTATCTCCAATTTTAAATTTCGGCATTAGTTTCTGCATTTCGGATTACTCTCATTCGAAAATTATTTTCTGAATATTATTTTCGTATTAAATCTGGGTCGTCAGATGCTTTCTTGGGGTTACTTCAATACCTGAATGAATCTTTATTATTGTACTGCTCTACCAATTCCTGGTACTATTTTTTAACCATTTTCTGATTTCCTTGCTGAGTTAATTTTTTGAATAAGTTCTTTTTTTAACATCCGATTGAATCTTTCTATCACTACGGCCTTCCCTGCATTTTCAGTTGAATAAAATGAGCCTTGGCGATGTTTTTTCGACTGTTTCATATAGTGGCTGAACCGTTTCGGTTATTAATAATTCCGGCCCGTTTTCAACATACAAGTGCCTTTGCTTTCTCTTACTTTCTTTAAAGATTTTTCAAACGCATATTTAACTATAGACCACTTTTGTTTTTAATGGCTTTACCCAGCGTATCGGTGTTTTAAATCTATAATCGGTCAATTGCGTTATTTGTAGTCCCTTTCATTCGGATATGAATAAGTCATGCATCCAAACGATCATCTTTATTAAATACTTTTACTTTCAATATAATATTTAGGCCCGTCTGTATTCATTTATGAATTTCAGACGGCAATAGCGGCTTGGGTCATTCGACATTTCGGACGCGTAGGTTCGAGCGTTGCTCTCAGACAGCTTTGCTGTGTTTCATTTAAGCCCTGGCCGAATAATATTTTAGCTTGTAAAGCTTTCTTAACAAACATTCTTTCAATTTTTTCTCTAAATGTAGGATTTTGAATACTATCTAATTCTTGAATCATCTTCTTATCAGCTGCATGACGAGAACTTAGATCATGATTTCGAAAGCTAATTCATGCGGTAAGCTGCGGGCATCTCTTATTTATTGGTTCTTCACCTGGTTTTGGATTATCATTTCTCATCTAGTTTTATATCTAATCGAGTTCCTGGACCGGTATATGAATGACCAGGAAGATGTTTTTCTTTCGAATATTTACTCCAAATAAAACCAGGAAAGTTTTCTAATATTTTTTGTATGTCGTTACCTTCATAAATTTTACAATTTGAGTTTTCATTTTTGTTTAATAGATAATTTAATAACTCTAAATTAGCAATTTTTAAATTAATTAAATTTTCGGAATTTGTAGAATTCATTTTTAAAGATAAAAAAATTTTAAAGATAAAATAAATGTTTTACCTTATCATACTAGGACTTAGATATATTCCAGAACCATCTTTAGTTTCTTTAATTTCAATTAAATCATCAACATTGTGGAGAATATTTTTAAGAACTCGTTTCCCTTCATCAACTAATTTTAATTTACTAATAAAATTATCTACTATTCCTTCACCCCTAGCAACTTTCTCTAACTCTCTATTATGACGTTTTTGTTCTTCTAATGCTGCCTTCTCTGATTTATTTTTATTTACTGCTTGGACAATACCAGCTGTCCCACCTGCAACACTTCCTGCTGCTGCTATGCCTCCTATTATTAGAGGAATTAATGGGAGAATCCCGCCATCTTTTTCTTCTTGTAATTGAATATTCTCTATCATTGGTTTACTTATGTAATACTTTTTTTTGTTAATCGTAATAGTTTTAGCGGTATTTTTGTCAACAATATTACGTAATTTTAATTCAACAGTTTTATTATTATTACTTTTCGCTTGCGACATTTTTAATAAAAAAATTTTAAGTTACCAAAAATTTTTAATCTATTCTAGTTATGAATAAATTTTAAGTTACCAAAAATTTTTAATCTATTCTAGTTATCAAAATTTTAAGTTATGAAAAAAAATTATTTAATCCTAGCCATCTTTCCATTAAGAATTTCAATAGAATATTTTACATCTTCTAGCAATAAACCATAAGCCATCAATGAAGTTGTGGAATCTTTCGTTTCAATATTAATTGTTACATCACAACCAGTCTTGATAATATCTTCAGATTGTGCACTTAAATCGAAACAGAAAACAGGATATAAATGTCTCCAATCTCCAGGAGTTAATTGTGGTTCAACTCCAAATTCTATACAAAGATTTCGATAAGAATCATATCCTTCCATAAATTGATTATTGGTATCATCGAATCTTAATGGATCAATTGGATATCGGGTTTGATTTAATGAAACTTGTAAACTTCGAATTGTATTAATATGAAAAAGATTGTTGTTCTTATCAAAACTTGGAGAATTATTTCTTTGAAATGTTAGTAATAAATATCTTGGAGTATTCGAAGTTCTAGTAAAATGCCAGTTAAATCTTTGTTCGGAAAAGTGACAGAACTCGCAGTACGCTTTAGAAAATTTACTGGAATTGGTTTGTTAGTATTTAATCTTTTTGCAATAGCTGTTTCAACCTCTAAACTAGGAGTAATATGCTTAATCCACCATTCAAGTCTATCAATTTTTAAATATGCTTTTTTTCCAGTCTTACCAAAAAAGATTAATTCATTATTTGCTGTACGATGAATTATTAACTTAAATTTTAATTGATATGATATTTTATCATAATCCAAATATCCGAATAATGGAGACAATGACCAATTTACTGTCTGTTTACTTTTCTTGTTAAATTCACGTCTTTCTTTATATGCACTATTGTTTGTTTTATTTAAATGATTTGCAATATTTTCTACATCTTTCGCAATTCCTGCTGCATCTGTTCCAGCGTGAGTTAAATCATCTATAATTATACCATCATTAGTATCAGGAAACCAACCTTCGATTTCATACTTTTTATTATTTTCACCAATTGTTACAAATCTAAGCATTGTATCAATTACACCTGGAGAATCACTTATTGTTTCTATATTTTGAGTTGCAACATCTAAACGCATTTGTGTAAATAATCTTGGAAAGAAATTATTCTCTAGTGCAATATTATCGGTATCTGGTAATGGTGTTGTAAAATTAGCATCATATATAAAGAATATTCACAGTGCAAAAAGGAATCGGGTAGATATATATAACTCTGCTGATTATCAACTTCAAAAATTAAATCACCACCAGTATTTACTCTACTGGAAGATCCGGGATTCATAGCAATTCTTATATAGTCATTTTTTTTTGATTGTAACTGACGAACGGAGGGTCGTCTAATCTAAATTTATTTTCGATAAGCGAAGACATTTTTATAAAAAATAATTTGACTTTTTGTTTTTTCACACACACAGAAAAAATTTTGCTGAAAAAATTTTACTAAAAAATTTTACTAAAATAATTTTACTAAAATATAATTTCAGAATTTTGCTAGACCAGCTCCGCTACAGCTTTGCTGGTTAGACCGAAGGTTGCTGTTAACACCATTACCTCTTATTTCTTCAATTGAACGTTTTATGGCTACGCCTGATTTTTTCTTGTGTTTACTATCAGACGGAGCTCCGCTCCTCAAGGTTTCCCCCACAGCTATGTTAGCAATTTTGTTTTTTGTTTCCTCTGAAAGTTTTTTTAAATTTTTTAGTTCTTCAGAATCATTCCTAAGTTTACGAATAGTTTCTAATTGTTTTAATTCGTTTTGAGACTTAACAGCATTTGATATTGCACTAGCTGTACTACCTATAGCAGCTGCTCCTTTTGCAGCAGATGTAATCAAATCTTTATTATTTTTAATTAAGTTAACGATACTTCCAATACCAGAAAAGATGCCAGCCCCTTCTTTTTGGACGGCACCTGCGGTGCCTAGGAACTTTTGTGTTCCGACTGTTTCTACACTGTCATAATGGTAAACAGATTTCATAGATGGTTCATGAGCAATTTTTTGATTTGAAGCAAAATGTTTAAGATTGTGTTTATAAATTATAGGCATTTTTTAGGATTAAATTTGACTTTTGGGAAAAAATATTTACGTTAATATTTGCGCTAAGATTTACGTTTATGATAAGGTAATAACCTCAGGACCTTTGGTCCGATCGGCTAAAGCCTCGAGGAGCTTCGCTCCGATCAAGATTTACGTTTGTGAATGGACAACAACTTCGAGATAACTTTATTAATTGATTGTTGCACTTTATCTATTGCGTCAAGCAGCGTGTGATGTACTTTAATTTCTTTTCTATTAACTTGCATTTTCTGCTGATTAATCTTCAATGCCGTTTTAAGTGCATTTAACTTAATTTTAAGAATATCTAATTGTCTTTTAACAGCATCTAACTGTTCTTTATTTTCTTTAGAGTTTTCTTGTAAATTTTTCTTTAATTCATTTTCTAAATTGATTTTAAGAGTTTTCATTTTATCAACTTTTTCATTAAGTGAGTTTACTTCATTTATTATTCTATTCATCTTCTTCATTTGTTGAGTAATTTTAGAACTTAATTCATCAACACTTTTTTGGAATGTAGTTTGTAGGTGCTTTAAATTTTTTTTAATTCTTTCAGGTTGTTTTTCTATTTCATCTTCTAATTGTTCTTTTAACATTTTTATCTGATGTTTATTTTTAATTACAGCAGATTTTAAATTTAAAGAAAGTAATATTAAAATTTTTGATTGTTCTGAAATCTTTTTAAAAAGTTTTGCTATATCTGCTTCTAGCTCTCTATCCTTTTTATCAAGTTTTAATAATTTTTCGTTTAATGATTTGTCATTAAGTTTAAGCAACTTTAATTCATTCATCAGTGGATCCAAAACATCGTTTATATATTTTTCTTTTAAGTCATTGATTTGTGTATCAACGTATTGTTTATTTGTCAACTCTGTATTTTGTTGCGGAAGAATAGAAAGATGCAATGGACCAGATAAAACGTCTCCAGTTTTCATGATATAATTTTCTATTTCTATTTCTGATTCACAATTATTCGGGATATATGCACCTCCACCAACATTTGGTAACATCATTTTTTAACAATAAGAAAATAAATTTTTTTCTAATAAAAATAAAAAAATAAAATTTTTTCTAATTAAAATAAAAAAATGGAAAATCCAAATTTAAAAAAATTATATTCGCCCGCTTCATCCTGTTCTTCTTATTCGACGAGATCAACGGGATTTGAAAATAAATGTTTTGATAATAATAATAATAATAATCCATGTATAGATGTAAATATTTTATTTGAATTGCAAGCAGAAATATTTAGAGAACAAACAAAAGGTTTACCTTCTATAGAAACTAATTATCGTTTATTTCCAGTTGATCCATTTATAAAATTTATGGATATAGTAAGTAAATATAA
>CAJQUW010003719.1:0-187034 GCA_907163375.1 Prostheceraeus crozeri | reverse complement strand
AACTGCATTAGTGGGGAAGACAGAAAAAAATTTTGATAGTCAGAATGCCTGACAACGGGCATAGGTCCCACACACAGAGATTTCAAATCATCGAACTTGCTAGAGCTTATTTTTAATGGACCGTTGTATGCAGACTGTGGGATGCTTGAGGGAGTAATTTGTCGTCTTCTTTCGCATAGAAGCATGCTGTCAAATTCTTCCAGATGGCTTTCTTTGAAGTTCATCTGTGTAAGGCTATCTTTGTCGAAATGCATCTATGCCATCTTTGTCCAATTGATGGCATTGCCTTTGATAGTTCTATTCCTAAGAAAGCCTATTTGTTGCGACCGCATCTTCCAGTCCAATATATCTGCCGTACAGACTTCGTGAACAGCGTACCTTTTGCCTGCTTTTCTGGCCTCACTGATAATTACTCCAAGTTGTGATGGGACAAAAATTTCTGTGTTTCTCTTCAGTGCCCTTTCGATACAAGCGTGTACTGAGTGATTTTCATTGTGTCCGTTGTTTGGAACAAGAATTGTCAATCTTATTTCTTTGATGTTCTTTGATTGACAAAGGACATGATGGAACATTGCAGGTAATATAGAATTTTTGTTTTGACCGGCACACCCATCACAGTAGAGATCAATAGTTTTCATTCCTTTGTTATCTTGCTCAACTAGAAATTGTTATATACAAGAGGCAATTTCATTGGCGCCCCTTCCTGCAATTGCTTCATGCCACACAAAACAGTCAACTGATGAGTCCTTCAAATTAAATATTGTGAAGTTAAAGTTTGATAAGCGTCTTTTATAGAAAATTTCTGATCTGCTACTCTTCGGCAGGTAGATAACTTGCTCAAGATCAAAGCATACTGCCACATGAGTATCGACAGTGGACGCTTTGACTTACTTTCAAGTCTGTCTCTTCTTGTTTCTTCCTTTTCTTTTATATGCGAATCATACGTTGCTTGAAGTACGACTTTCTCTTCATCGCTGCTTTGATGGAAAGTTTCACAGATTTTACACAAGTCTTTCGTCGGTTTGTGGAAACGTAAGTTTAGGCTTTTGAACACCGAGTAGTACTTGCTGTACGAACAGTCAATTCCATCATTAGATTTCATGTACATTTCGTACATAATGGGAACTGATAAACGGGGGAGAGAAACATACTGGACGTATCCCGCCGGCAGTAATGCGATTCCACTTTTGGAAATAAATTTATATGATTTTCAATTGCTTCAGTCAATTGCTTATCAGAACTTTGTCGCTCACCTTTTCGTCCACCTCTTAACTCAGGTTGTAAGACACCGTTATTGTCAGTTTTATCTAACATTGTCCTGACTTGTCTTTCCGTAATTCCGAGTGTGGAGAGGAACATAATTTTGCATACCTGCATTCTTTCCCCGTCGATCGTCAAGAAATATGTAAAGGTTCGCGTTCTCCTACCTTTCACACTCGAAGGCATCTCCAGCAAGATGTGCGGTTGTAAATACTTTCTTTTCTCATCCAAAGACGGGAGGTCGTAGTAGCAATTTAACAGATTAGTCCTTTGCTCGTCGGAAATGTTTTTGCATTTAAAGTTTCTCATAACACATCTTGAAGAAGAATCACAAGGTGCTCCCAGAACACGTCGAACATGTTTGATATTACCACTTGCAGTTGAAACGTATTCGAATCCATCATTTCTTGCTTTCTTTGCTATTGTTTCCGCTCTTCTACTTGATTTTCGTTTCTTACATGTGTTGTCGTTGCTATCTTCAGGTGTAGGGCCCTCAATGATAAATGATTCTGGCGTTTGATTTAAGATAGAAGAAACATTTGAATCACTATTATCACTATCGGAGTTATCGTCCATATTCGTTATCATTTCAGCTATCCTCTCGGCGTTTTTCAGCTGCATTCTCGACGTCATGTTAATGCAGATATCAAGTCTAAAATGTAGTCAGTATGTTTTCGATATTCTTCTTCAGTCAATGAGTCACTTGTCTTATTGTTACCTTGCATAGATATCTCACCTTACGAAGCATCAATCGTGTACTTGGCCGGCAGACATTGCTATAACGTCAATAAGAGCATGAAATCACCATAAAAACAATAATGTATTGAAAATTCGAACTGATACGTCGGTCTGACAAAACACACCAATGGCAAAATTTGACATACGTCATTTTGTGACTTAATGAAAATATAATTTGCAATTATAAATATGCATTTACGATATATTACTATTATCAGACATTAGCGGGAGATCATTAAAATGTACTTTTCTCAATTTTCAAAAATTTCGTCATACGTCGGTTTGACAAAAATACATCGAATTGTTAAAGCACCTAGACTTATTGTTAAGAATATGCCAATTCCTTGTGTTACATTCTTAACTTTAGTCCATCTCTTTCTTAATTTTTTATAATGCTCTAATCTTAATAATAATTGAGATTCCTTATCTTTCATATACCTAACTCTATCTTTATGTTTTTCTTTGTTCATTTTTCAATGACCATTTTTTCAATGTTCATCTTTTCAATGTCCGTTAAAGTAGAACTACGTTCATATGATAACGAAAGATGCGGTTTCTTGCGGTTCTTGCGGTTTCTTCCACTTTTGTTTTATCCATTTCTGAGGTTCCTTCCACTTTTGTTTCATCCATTTTTAAAGAAATATTTTTAGTGCAATCTTCTGATTTTATACTTAAAATTATTTTTATTCATAAAACTCTTTTTCAGTGTATGAAATATTTCCTATACTCATTTTTGAGATATCATATTTTTTTACTTTTATAAGAGTCCGGAGGTCATATATATTTTTTACATTTCTCATTCTCAGTGTATGAAAAAATCCCAACGAACTTAAAACTTTTTTTCTGATTTTATCATTTTCATTTTTACTTTTATAAAACTCTTTTCAGTGTATGAACTATTTCCTATACTCATCCTCAGTGTATGAAAAAAACCCAACGAACTAAAAACTTTTTTTCTGATTTTATCATTTTATTTTTTACTTTTATAAAACTCTTTTCAGTGTATGAACTATTTCCTATACTAATTCTGGAGGTATCTTTTCTAAATATATTTTTTAAATGGTACTTTTTAAATGGTCTAAATTTATGAATTTAGGTCTTAAAAACCTGAAATAATGACATAAATTGATAAATTTAGTCGTTTTAAAAGATACTATTTTTTTGAATTTTATGGTGTCCTGAAACGGTCTATATACCATTACTAATGTAGGAATGAAATCGAACACGAGCTCTGGCTGTTTTGTTACTTTCATTTCATGAATCATACCGTCATGCGTTATTCCATAGAGATAGATTGTTAGCTGAGACCGTGCGACCTGAGATCGATGATAGACTGGGAACGTGGTGCATGAATTGAAGGACAATGCGGTGTATGAACTGTGTGATACAGGCATAAGTCGCGAGTGTAAGCAAGCTTTGTCTGTCTTTGCATTCACACATTATAAGCGTGAAAAATCTGAGCAACACACGAACATTTGATGATACTGGAGTAGTGAATCTCTATCAGATAACACAAAGGTGTCAAATGATACCTGCTATATAAATGTGTCCGGCCAAAGCTAGAATACTTGAAGAAAATTTATCGATAGTGTTCCGATATTTGAACAATTCCATTCCTGGGTTCCGAAAAACATTACTCAAAACACAATACTTGACAAGTTTCAACGCTGTGATGCGTCAGGAAGTGTCAAATGACACCTCCGGTCTTTCTAGTGCTAAGGCATCTAGCAAAAAAAGTATATCTCATACTACTTTCAAATAACTTCTGTCAGCTATATCAGTCATATGCACTCTTATGGACAGCGTGGTATTCAGAGAATTTGATCTAGACTCGATTTACTGTGAAATTAATGCGCTATGTCATCGTTGCTACTTGTCTAATAACATTCACAAGACTAATGATTAGCTCAACTCATTGAACTAAGTTGATAAACATCATTTCAACAAAATAGAATTTTCGAATGTTTGTGGTTACATCTATCGGAGATTAATACTGTTCTATTACTTTTGTACGTCCCACCATCATTATCTAGCATGCAATACGATCTTATTATATCATATGTTGTTGATAAGGCTGATGTTGTACATTTATCAATGACTATTTGTCGTTTTATGATTATTGGTGATTTTTATGAATATGTCTCAAGTGGTTAACTCTGGCACCAGAAATGATAAAATCCTCGACAAAATTTTTCTCGATCCCGCAGTTGTTGAATCGTATGACGAGCCTGTTACCTGTCCAAACATTGGTTCCTCTGATCATAAGTCAGTCATGTTAGGTCTAACTTTAACTAATCTTGACAATCATTATACAAAGAAAATGGTTAAATTGTATGACTACCGCGAAAGTAACATAAACGCATTTTTGGCAAAATTACAAAATTTTAACTGGCACCTTATGTATCGTTCCAACATGACCCTTGAAGAAAAGACTGAACGGTTTTACTTACGATTGGTTTGCAGAAGCCCGGATGGAAATACCATATTCTGTTATTGAGATGACAAGTAAAGATAAGCCATGGCTAACACCTCTGCTAAAGCACCTTATTAATCAGAGGTATGAAACTTTCCGAGCAAAGATTTTCTCGATGTACGATCATATGAAAATCAAAGTGAAAAATGATATCATAAAAGCGAAACAAAATTGGGCAAAATCTCTATGTGAATCAAAGAATGGAATCTGGTCCATTTTGAAAACTATCACAACACCAGCGTCTCAATCTTGCGACAATCTAAGCAAGTTTGTATCCACATTTGAATCAACTAGAGATGCTTCGAATTGTATCAATAGTGAATTAATAAAGTCGAACTCATTTTCCCCAACTCCTATGCTTCACCCTACCACTCCAAGTACGGCGACCCAGGCTCCTCTGTGGCACCCAGTCATTGATCCATACTATATCATGAACTGCCTTCAGAAGCTCAGTCCAAAGAAGGCTACAAGAAACGATGATCTTCCTCCAGTCCTCCTGAGACGAAGCTCTCACATAATTGCTTACCCGCTAGCTCACCTATATTCACTATCGATTGAAGAATCCCGAATCCCGAATTGTTGGAAATCATCCATGATTATCCCAATTCCGAAGAGAACTGTGAAGTCAGTGAGTGATCTGCGACCCATATCTTTATTTCCATCGATATTCAAGATATTTGAGAGCATAGTTTTAGAATTAATAAAATCTAGACTTCTGTCATTATACGGCGTGGATCAATATGGATTTCGAACCGGCTCTTCAACTTTAACAGCTACCATCTCAATGCATGACTGCATCACCCGCTGCTTGGACGATTCATCAGTTCAAGGTGTTTTACTTTTGTCATTTGACCTGTCTCGCGCATTTGATTACCTTCCGCACCACTTGCTCATATTATTCTTAATTCAGAATAGATTTCCATCGAACTTTGTTAATTGGTGTTGTGACTATTTCACGAATCGAAAGCGTTTAATCGAATCGTACGTTTAAATGGTACTATCAGTGAGGAGATGCATACAACGTCAGGTGTTCCTCAAGGTGCGATCCTGAGTCCATATTTGTTTGGGGCATATGTCGGATCCTTCAATCCAACTTTAGAGAACTATAAAATATTTAAATACGCAGACGACTTTGTCATCATCTCCCCTTTTAATAGTCCTAACGAAGTGAATGACATGATTGTGAAAGAGACCGATTCAATCTCCGGTTGGTGTGACAAGGTTGGTTTGAAACTAAATTCTGGTAAAACTAAGCTTCTGATTTTCAAGAAAAATAGCACTTCCATTCTAAGAACTGTAATCCCACAAGTCGAAGAGATCACCATACTTGGCATCACCTTCCACGAATCCTTGCGATGGGACAAACATGTTGAGATCGTTATGAAGAAAGCTGCTCAGAAACTTTATGCTCTTAAGCAACTGTGCAAATTCAAGTGTGTTTCTAAACGTGAACTTCTCCGTGTATGTAGATGCTATGTCCTGAACAGCCTTGAGTATAATGCACCTTTGTTCGTCGAGCTGAATTCAAAAAAACTCAAAGTTTCTCGAGCAATTTAACAAGCGTTGTCACAAAGTGATATGTGGTATGGAGTGTGAAAATAATTGTCTACCAAATCTCAAAATCCGACAAGAACAACAAGCTATAAAGCTCTTCAGAAAAACTTTGAGCCCAGATCATATTTTATACAATTTGTCACCCACTGTATTGAAGTCATCTTCACATTTATCGGTCCCATTGTGTCGTACCGAACGCGTATTTTTCGCGTATTGCACCATAATGTATAACGGCATCATATCGAAATGATTTGCAATTTTTGTACTTATTTATGATTTTTACTTGATATCAAATAAACGCTTATTCTATTCTATTCTATTCTATTCTAAAATGATGACTTTCGAGCTACTATGTTGACCTATATATCTGAAGCATAACTATATTTGCTTTCATGAAATATAATGCGCTTTTATTTCGGATTGATAATATGCCTGATTTCAAAATTACATTATGCATGAACGTTGATGGTTGTATACTTATTGATTATTTATGAAATGCCTTAGACTTACGTGTATTAAAATCGAATTCAGTATTGTAAGTTTGACTCATTATCGTACTGCTTACAAAACAGCAGTAGGTGCCATGCAACCTGAAAGCGATCCTTACTGACAAAAGGTCTTAAATTATAAGAAAAACATACAAATACAATGTAAACCAAACTGTGCCCAATATTTGACCGATTATGTGCCCGACGCATTTTCGTCACATAGGTCACATTTGGTCACATATGTGACTTCCATGTGACCGATGATGAATCATCCTAAATCATGCATATGCAGCGAGTGCTTGATGAGAATAATTCAAATTGATTTTACGAAATCAATATGTGTTTTGTTCAAGGACATCACTGGCAAGAAAATGTTATCATATTGAAAACTGTTTCAATCAGGATAATGATTGTGTGGTTAAAAAATGTGACACATGTCTTCATTTAATCTGCTTCATCTCTCCGGGAAATTGTATCATCGTGTTGTAAGTGAAGTTGTATTATCTTGCCTAGACAGCGTGAAACAAATGAGCTTCATGTCAATGGTCTGCTTATTTATTACATTGAGAATGACAAACTGGGAGAAATTACATAATGACGTCCTATTCCCAAATAGAATCTTCAATCGCAATGTCCTGAGAAGTGAGTCTATGAAAAATTGAATCAATGTATAGATGGTTCAATCAAACAATTTTATCGGCAAAATCAGTAATGGATGCTGCCCACAGCCATCGATTGTTTCATTGGCGTATAGATAAGGTGTTTCTACATAAGCTTATCTATTTGTTTTTGAGCATCAGGTGGCGGTTGGCGTTGAGCAACACACAATGATTAAGACACTCTGAATTAGGCATTGATGGTTAATTTAAAAGTAAATGGAAATTAGAATATGTATCTAATAATTTGCAAATATTTGTTGTTCTTTCCATAAGTTCCTCAATTGAAAATATGGTATTTTCTTCTCACCAGGAAGTGGAATCATTTAAACCATAATTTATAGCTCAATTTAGTTTGGAGGCAGTACTTCTACTCTCCAAAACCTAAACAAGTAGTGGGTTTTAATTATCACAATAATTGGAAGAAGCGATAATCATGAGCGGTCGGGCAGATATTAGTCACATATTAGTCACAGTAAGTCACATATCAGCCGTGTTGCATGTGACCGACTTGGTCACATAAAGTCACATATCTGCCGAGCGGAATGTGACCGATTTGGGCACATTTGGTCACATAAAGGCAGTGGCAAACGTCACATGTGTTGGGCGCATAATCGGTCACATATTGGGAACAGTTTGGTTTACAGTGTAAATGCAAAATATACCAAAAAAGATATCTTGGTATGCATCCTTCGTATGTGATTGGTATCGAGCGATTTACAGTGAATGGTCATGGTAGAAAGTATGCGAGTTGGCAGTTTGCCAACTCTCTAGACACATCCGTTTAGTGCAGCTTCTCTCCGAAGCAATCACTGTGGCACGTGTCCAATCCATGCGGTGATCATGTCACGTGATAGACTGTGCAGCTCATTGAATCAGTCATAAGAATGATGCTACCTCTTTGGTATAGAAAGAATTCCGTGTCTGACTAATATAGACTTGAGGACAATCTTGACATGGAATTTGACAATCCACACATTTATTGCTTTCTTTAGTAGGTCCCAGTCTAGTGTGTGGCACTTTTGGATGCAGGTTTCTTAGATTTTAGGTGCTAGATTACAGTATACGGTCAAAAAGAATCATTGTGTAGAATTGAGTAGATGGGTAGAATCATAATACTCTATGCCAGGGTGCACAACTAGTGATCGTCGAGAGCAATTTGTTTCAGTAATATACACTGTATTGGCGAACCACTTTCATTTTCAATTTTCAATTTGCCTACTTTTTCAGGTGGTATTTGCACTTTATTAATAATAATAATAAGTTCGAAAAAGCCTTTATTAGCATTAAAACACAAAAACGCATATATATAATAATAATGATAATAATAATAAAGACGTTTATTCAAGATACTGGCCCCAATAATGAAAATCGTGGAGCCAACAAAGAAATACAACATGCATGCATAAATGATCAACATAAGACATTGTTCTTAACAATTAGAAGAAACGCAAACAGTTCAAAAAAGTCAGTCTGGAGAAAAAAAGGAACGAGCGTTCACAGGAAACCAGAATTGAATAATTTCGACATAGAAATGATGAAGCTTCTAGATCGCAGAGAACACCTCAAAACTGGAAGTTGATATTTCCTTGAATGTCTCAAAATAGGTAGCTCAAGATGGTGGAGAGGGTGAGTGGCGTCGTGAATTAACGTCTGAAAAAGGCGATAACCGATGATTTTTCTGAGGTATGAAAAAGGCACAAATTCTCTTAATATTACTAATATACTTACCTATTTTTATACTCTCGTTAATCTTAACTTTAAATTCATACGTAAATTATTTGCAATTACTTAGAACTTAGGACAATATGGTGTCGAATGAAGAGCTCACAGAATGTAGGTTTCCATAATTAGTTGTACATGTGTGTAATCCTTATATAATTCAACATCTCCAATATCCACATAAAAAGAATCTCCTTCACAATGGAAGTTTTCAAAATTCCCAGGTGGCATAATTATCATAGATAGTCGTGTAATAGCATATTAAGATCTGTACACATGCACAATCAATGAAAATTGCATCTATGGTTGATTAAATACTGTGTCACAAGAATAGGCATACGGCATGTATTATACGGAGATTGCTACGGTGAGTCAGCGTGAAACTGCGGCCAGTAGTATTCGAGATTGAGCAGAAAACCCACATGTAGCACTTACACGCTCAATTGATGCATGATGCGACGGCATCAACTTCTTGTTGTCGATATTAGCGAAGAAGGGTGTGCGTGTGTTTTCACTTATGGCTGTAAGCAGGAAGTAATGCACACAGAGACATGGATGTATGCGATCATGACAAAGTAGAGCATGCTTCAACAGACCCGCAGAGTAGACTTCAACATATTCGACCAGTCGGTTCTGGAGTTTCATTTAATACCAGTAAAAGCAAGAACACTTTTCAGTGTGAACTCCGTATTTTTATTTTGGTCAAGCAGTCAAATAATAAAATAAAATCAAAATTACAGAAATTTTCGGCCTCTTGGCCCTTGTCAACTGTTGATGTTTGCATCACCCTTACGTGCATATCCAACCATTAAATAAGACCATCACTGGTCATAGATCAGCAGTGAACATGGCTAACAAGAGGGTATGTCGTCATTTCTTGTTTCCTATTAATCTTAGGTTTTAGACTGTCAATATATTTACATTCGCCGATAGTAGTATCACGAGTGTTAGTTTTCTTTGATAGAATCTCAATTTTAAAATTATCTATGCTGGCATTATTTCCATGCAACAACGTATGCAGCGCTAGCGCATTATTTTCGTTTCTTTTATTTATAGCGCTTTTGCGTTCATGGTGGCGAATTTTAAACTGACGAGATGTTTTACCTATATAAAAATGGTTGCAAATCGCACAAGTATACTTGTATACTACATAGAAATGACGACATACCCTCTTGTTAGCCATGTTCACTGCTGATCTATGACCAGTGATGGCCTTATTTAATGGTTGGATATGCACGTAAGGGTGATGCAAATATCAACAGTTGACAAGGGCCAAGAGGCCGAAAATTTCTGTAATTTTGATTTTATTTTATTATTTGACTGCTTGACCAAAATAAAAACACGGATTTCACACTGAAAAGTGTTCTTACTTTTACTGGTATTAGACTTCAACAGTCATGGTCACAGCCATCCTGAACAATAGGCCTACTAAATTACTTTTTTCGGCGATAAAAAGCAAGTATAAATGCAATTTCAGATGGCGCGAGTTAGGATCAAATCAATCCAATTAAAATAAAAGCAATTCTTCTGATGTAATGTGGTTGTTTACTAGGCTTTTATTCTGTGTGATGTATTTATTGTTTGATGAACAGGGTTTCTGCTATTTTTGTGCCGTTCGCGTGCATGAATATTCTGAAGCTATCGTGTGTTGGTGGATGAACGTGTTTCAAGATTTCTGACCTTTGATGTGCTCTTTTATGCGAGTTTACAGGTGACGGCGCGTCTCTCCGATAAAAGAGAAGATGAGAAACGCATATTTCAATAATTGAAAATCGAGATGATATATAGTTAAATGTTACACAAAATTAGCAAGTAATGGAGCAAATATAACAGTGCTGACAGTATTCATATTTGAATTCATACACCAAGGAGGAGCACACGTTTGAGGGGGTATGGTATCTTTATTTTTAAAAATTTGCTAGGTTTCGTAGGTTCTCAAACATGGCATGATTTTGGTTTCATCAAAAATTCTGTTGATTTTATGAATTTCTTTAGATATTATTTTTTCACATTCCTTGATGAAAGGAAGGCCATCAAATATGTTGGTGTTATCTTCGCTAGGTTCATCTGAATTCGGATGTGTATTTTTGGGGACTTTTCGCTCATATATTTTTGAACATATGCATCGATGAGACGCGTCGTCACTTGCATTAACGAACGCATCAAAGGTCGTCTACTGTCAGAAATCACGACACATGTTCATCCACCAACACACAATAGCTTCAGAATACACTTCAGAAGCACGCGAGAGCGACGCAAAAATAGCAGAAACCTTTTGCATCACACAGAATAAAAGCCTACTAAACAGTCACAGTGCATCAGAAGAATTTGTTTTTATTTTAATTGGGTTGACTTGATATTAACTCGCGCCATCTGAAATTGTATTTATACTTGCTTTTTACCATTTGATGATGCCTGTAGATGACTGGAGCAGCCGACAAACGGTCGCCCAATAGAGTGCCATCTTTGCGACTTTTGTCTTCCGGAAGTGTTTCTATAGATTAACTTTGCGTGCCACAGAAACTCCATAAAGGACCGACTGTGGTCCGCAGGCCGCTTTTGTTGCACCCCTGCTCAATAGGGCTAGACTTCAATTGTACACTGTAAACTGTGCAGTATCAAAGCTACTTACGAAACCGATGTACCAAACGAGAATAACAAAATGTACGAAAGCACTATTGTTCGTGCTCATACACTACGAAAGCGACTGGCTTTCCTATGGGAGTATCTTTATCATCCAATAGGAAAGTCAATCGCTTTCGTATTGCATCAACACGAACAATAGTGCTTTCGTACATTTTGTTATTCTCGTTTTGTACATCGGTTTAGTAGTCAAAATCAACCACCTCTTGCAATGTACAGTTTACAGTGTATTTATGTTTGTGCATTAATTAATTTTTCTTAGGAATGATTGTTTGATTCAGATCTCCTTGTATTACTCATTTGGGACTTGATGACTTACAGTCTAGACTTACTGTCATCATAACATCATTCCATTTTTAATCGATTACTTATACGGACACGACAGCAAATGATAACTATTCTGACGTCATTACCTCTTCTATTTTCCTTCCTTCGTTGATGGCTAGTCAATTAAAAACTTGGAAAAAACTATTTTGCCTTCATGCAATTTCCATAGATCGCAATAATTATCATTTATGAGCACAGTCGTCTCTCTTTTATGACTGCATGTATGCATAAACATCAACCGTCAACTTGTCTGAGTGACAAAGCGATTTCCATCCATCATCATTTAAACTGCTTATCAAAGACGTTTTTGTCGACTTTCGTAGTCACAGTTGTACATTAAATATTAATGAATGTTTGTCTACCTCGGTTTCTTACTCATGAAGCCAATGTCCGAGACAACCTCCCACTTGTCTGAAGATGATTTAGCTCAAAGGTAAAATGATTTCTTGAAATATTGAAATTCGGTAGAATCCTTTCAGTTTCTTCATAAAAGTAAAAAATGTAGATGGTGAAAGTTTTGCTATGAGAAGAAGGAGGCGGGTATCCGATTAGTAAAGCATTTTAGTCAGTCATGCCAGATTATCTTAACTGCACACTGTAAACTGTAGGGCACCAACCTAGGCACGAAGCCGAAATTTCGTGCCAGTTAGCGCCTTCTAGTGCTTCGAGGCACCAGTAGAGGCCACTATAGGCCCTAAATAGGCACCAAATATTTGTTTATCCAATGAAATTGAAGGAAAACTCAATGGGCACGAGCCCGGCACCATGAACTTCGTGCGTATTCGTGCTTTGTGTTGGTTGGAATTGATGCCTAAATTTCGTGCCTAATTCAAGCGAAATTTCGAGCCCTACAGTTTACAGTGTAGAAGTGAAAAATGTAGATGGTGAAGGTTTTGCTATGAGAAGAAGGAAGCGGGTATCCGATTAGGAAAGCACTTTAGTCAGTCATGCCAGATTATCTTAACTGCACACTGTAAACTGTAGGCAGCTGCTTACCTGAAAACTTAACAGCCAAATCAGTCTTTGGGCTGATGCTATGTATTACCAGAACAATTTCCTGCTTACCCGACAACTTTTGTCTCATTGCACGTACTAATTTGTCTTATTACATTTACTGCACTTCATACTACTTATGACCAATATAATTACGCACTTATATAAAAATTGGATGGTAAACTGTGATAGATTGACAAATGATAAATTGTCTGCTGTTTGGTTGGTTACACTTTACAGTGTCCGGTCCGCAAGCTGCAAAATGAAATAAATTTCGTTGCGAGAAGCCTACTCATAAAACTTCACTAGGTGACATGCCACGCTCAATCACGCGTAATTACTAGGGCATTTTATAGGTCAATAAAGTCAACTTTTTTACTATAGGTCAATAAAGTCAATAAATCGCTGATAGGTCAATAAAGTCAATTTTTGTATTGAGTTCAAATTTCGTATGTACATATATATTTTACAAAACGTTAAACCCTTTTTTACACACTCTTCACCCCAAGCACAGCCAAGGGGCCACACCACACCAAGGCTACTTATATGAAAAGGGTTTGTTTGGGTATGTACTGAAGGTTACTGTACACCACATTCCATGAAATTAATGACAATTAATGCATATTTTATAGTCATTGTCACATGTCAAAGAATCACAGATAGCAACTTAGCAGCAGCTTTATTCAACATCCCTCACGCCTCACGTCACGGGATTATGCGTCATGATGAGTATGCATCGATCTTTGCACCAGTACTATATTTAGAAGTCCTGCGCATCCAAATAATGACATCGAAACGACGTCATTTATCTATCGTCGGAACATCCAAGCATTTGAAAAAATGATCCCCGCAGTAAGATATTGGTTTTGGTAGCCTGGAGAAACATTGCTTGGTTATTCTTGACTTGAGCCGCAGCGCGAATACTATCTACAGACCGAATTAACCGCCATGCCTAAAATTGCTGCATCAGATAAATTGAAAGTTTCCTCTATCGTGAAACAATATCCTTCCAAATTTTCATCATCACCTGGTGAAAAGCTATATTGCAATATTTGTGAGTGCATTGTAAAACATGAAAAAACGTTTCTCGTCGATTCGCACGGAAGAATAGCGAAACATTCATCGAAAGCTCATAGTCCTTCGACAACGCCGCGTCCTAACTCAGCTAACAAACAGACTTTCTTGGAATTAACAACGTCTGAGTTTGCTCAGAAAGGAACGAAAGCTTTCCTCTTCGCAGATATACCTTTCCACAAACTTCAACACCAAGCAATAAAAGATCTTTTTAAGACAATGGGCCACCCACTGGGAAAAAAGTGCTCGAATAGCTGGAGAATGAGAAGCCCCTTGCGACCTGATGACGATTTTTTTTCATTTTTTGGCTAATAATTATTGGAAAATCACTCACAATACACGAGATGCTACTGGGATCGTTATAATGGATAGTTAAGTGTGTTTTTATC
Organism: Prostheceraeus crozeri; assembly: GCA_907163375.1. Classification (NCBI taxonomy): domain Eukaryota; kingdom Metazoa; phylum Platyhelminthes; order Polycladida; family Euryleptidae; genus Prostheceraeus; species Prostheceraeus crozeri. The sequence continues at coordinate 172,717 of CAJQUW010003719.1, read as the reverse complement.
AATGATGGGCGATAAATCTCCACCGAATCGATAGCGAAAGTAGAGCTAACTTTCGCTGATATTCACAAGGCGAATTTTCTCTCGCGAATAGTGGGCGAAAGTAGAATCACATCATTTTTCGACAACATTCTGTCTAAATCAATTAAAAACTCCAATAATCCCCACACATCAAATTTTTAATTAATACACGGATCAGCGATCACGGAAAATAACGTGTGGAACACGGTAACTCGCCAAATCACGCGTGCGTTATCCATGGAAATTTTGATTGGCGTGTTATGTTGCAAAACACGAGAACTTCACGCGTGTAAGTTTTCGAAAATATCTTTTCACTGCTTCACACGTGATAATCGCATAATTCCATACTCCGTGGCATCGAAAAGTGAAATTAACGAAATAAACAGGAATGTGCCGATAAGGTCATACATCTCGGAAATTATCGACTTTTGACTTTAAGATATTTCTTTTTATCAGGTGCTTATCAGCTGTCCATTCAATCATCGCACAGAAGTTCAACTGTCGCAATTACTAATTAAATCGCAATTTCATGGTTACATGTGAAACAAAGTGGAATTCCATGAGACGCCGCTTTTTCATCCTGTGTAACAATATAGTTGTGTTATTGAATCCTTTTTTCTTGTATGGCTAGTCTAAAACCGTGTTAGTCGATACTATCCAGTTTACGGACTGTCACGTAGGTGTGGGATAATACTGCCAAACAAAAATTTATTCATTACCACAGAATATGTTAACAATTTAATTAGTCTGACTTTGTTGTGTACGATGGAAATGAATAACTGATGAATAAATTCAATAGCAAACTAAGTCAATAGTGGGTCAGGTTTATTTCCACGCCCAGTTGCGTGGAAACATACTTTCACATTTAGTCGGATTATTTACCGGCCTAATGCTAGGTGAAATATTTTGTTGTAAACAGATTGGTGGCTTTTCGATAGCATTGAATTTCATTAATTATAATTAGTTAATTGAAAAAAAATCATACATAAATGCATCCTATTGCCGCGTGGAAGTAATTTTTCACAAGAGCTTCGTCTATACATACGTATTTCGAAGTCTAAATAGCTGTGCCGAAGTTTTTGTTAAGGAAATTCAATGTTGTCAAAAAGCCCCGAATCTGCTACAACAAAATATTTTACCTAGCAGTAGGCGTGTAAGTATGCCTGGCCAAATTGTTAAGGAAAAAATTGAGTCTGAGGCAATTATGGCAATAACTTACGAAATGGAACTTGCTGAAGATGATCATTGTCTCTGCTAGATACATGGTGAATCTCTTAGAGCACAAAACTGCTCACCAGAATTTAGCATTGACCAGTACATTCTGCTCCCTCTAGTTCCAAAAACCTGTTGATATCGTTTCTATGACATCAGCTGTTTTTTTAAAAAACGCATTATTTAAACAATCTCCATAGAAAAGGATGATTATCAATTAATTTCATATCAGCATACATCACTGTGTTAATCAGAAAAAACGAAGCATCCATGTGTTATTATATGAACGAAAGTGAATTATTTTGAATCATATTATTCTGGCGAGTCACAAGTAACATTTGTTATGTGAAACTCTGTTTTACTTGAGGTATTGGCTTTTGAATTGACAAATATCTAACAATTTCATACATACTACAGATGAAAAATAATCCCAGTTTCTATCAAGAACAGCAGATGATGGCATCACATTTGATCTGATGCATTGATTATACTTCATAGCAAGATTCCTTAATTGGCGATGAATCTACATTAGCTGACTATTTTCACTGCTTGTAACTTGTGTGATATAAAATAATGTGATATAGGCCAGAATGTGTTCAAAAGTCATCATTCTATTGATCACGAACGTATCGATATCTGGCAACACATGCCATACTGAAAATGACAAAAAAATTTATTCAATTGATCAGTGCGACAACATATACACATCGGACCAAGGATGCATCAGACCATAGTTGTGATCATTGTGTTGAATATTTCTAAAATGTTAAATTTTCAATCAATTATTTATGTGATTGACGCACTGAGGTGTTCAGACACATGTAAATAGGTAAATGCAATATTTAACATAAAGTTATCATTTCTCAGTATGCTTTGCGGTCTAAAGGTTGAACTTTGAAAAATGGGACATTCTAAAAGATCTCTTGGACACTTCATTGATCATGCGAATCTTGTTATATTGCAATTATGCTTATCACAACCTGTGTTACGAAATGGAGTTCACAATGGATTTTCTAAACAGATTTGAACTTTTCTTTTGTTTTAATCGTCGTGAAATTTAATCCATTGTTCCTTTATCATATACGTGCCTGAAAGTTTCGAGTTTGAATGTTCTTAAATCCTTGCGCGTATCGGGACTCGTATTTGTGGTGTTTATCATCTAAGAAAATCTTAACTCACCAACTATATCATCCTGTGTTAATTTGATGCATGGTTTTTGGAATTATTACAGCTTATACTTAGATATTACAGTATCTCCCTAAAGGAATTGTTATATGTAGATGGCGAATTGATTCAGTTTCAAAATGAGGGCCAATGGTTTTATTGCAGAAATCTTCAAGCATTTTCTATATTAGAAAAAGGAGACTTACTTAACGTGATCAGGCGGTTGTAAGTATTAGTGACGAGACGGTCCTACATTAATAAGAGACTTGAGATCTCATGTATTTCACAAATATTCAGTGTAATGGAGGGGGTACGTGGCAGTACGGGGTACACCCAACAAAATATTTTGAGTTTGCCGTACCCCCACCACGAAGATGTGACCGTATATATGAGTCGTATAGAAGAAAAATGTCATGAAACGCGCCGTAATTTTACCGTTGTCCCACCATTGATTGATTTTGCGACTACAACACTGCAAATATTCATGAACATTATTTATATGAGCAATGCAACTTCTAAGGGTTTAAAAATGATTACATGTGTTCTATAGGATACTATTTGAGATAGTTTAGGATCTATTTCAAAACACTGGAATTTCATTTTGGGCCAATACCCTATGATGTTACTAAATCCATGTGGTTCTGACAACTTCGATGATAGCAATAAAATGTTCCAGATTGTCAGCATGTCGCTGTCAGTATAGCAAAAGTCTAATAAAAGTAATTCTAAAAAGTTTGAAGGACCGTCACTACAAGTAGATAATCATTTTTATATAAGATGTTGAGGAGACTGTTCTACAGTAATTTTGATTTTCTTGTTAATAATCTAGATATGTTGACATAAATATGCAATAGGCTTAGGTACGGTAATTAATTAAGTATTCGTACGTAACCATCCTAGGCATAACCTCCGATGCTTGTCTATTGTAAGCTGTGGATTAAAACAATTTTGAACGGTACGGTACAGGCCTACTTGGTGATATTGTGGTTAAGATCTCCGATTTTCAAGTAAACCTCTAATTTTCCTATTTTTTGTTAATAAGTGTAAGTACATTAATTAGATGATTACTTCTAAACGGAATAAAGGATTACAAATCTACTTGAATAATTAAATAAGATGCAGAACACATTTCGTATGTAAGTGTATACTCCATCCATTAATTTATTAGGAGACACTTAAAACATACCTACATCCTGATATTATTACCTCAGTTTTACCCCTCCTATTTTCTTACATCTATTTCTTCTCCTAGTTATTTTCTTTCCTCAGCTCTACCCTTCATATTTTCTTACATCAATTACCCTTCCAATTTTCAACGAATTCCCAGGATCTCTCCCTTCAACCACACTAGTGTGATGACTTCTTTTGCTCCAATTGTCCTCCTAATTGGCTTGTCACCTCATCATGGTGTCTGTAACTAGGATCGGGAACGGTTTGGTCCAAATAGTAATTCAAGTATTAAATTCTCACTATTGTTTTAGAGAAATGATGGTCAAAATCGACGATTCTAACGAATTCCCAGGATCTCTCCCTTCAACCACTCTAGTGTGACGACTTCTTTTGCTCCAATTGTCCTCCTAATTGGCTTGTCACCTCATCATGGTGTCTGTAACTAGGATCGGGAACGGTTTGGCCCAAATAGTAATCCAAGTATTAAATTCTCACTATTGTTTTAGAGAAATGATGGTCAAAATCGACGATTCTAACGAATTCACTGGATCTCTCCCTTCAACCACATCATCTTGCTCCAGCATCTTTGTTCTAAAGCTACTTCGAAATGTATATTTCGGATTTTTGATTTATGAAGCCTATTAACTGCAAGACCCCCACTGCCATGTCACCCCAACTGCCAAGTCACCTCAGCTTCCCCTACTTACTCACTATTATTTTTTAAAATATAATTTATTGTTTTTTGTAAGGACGTGTTATCGTCAAATGTAAACGATTAGATTTACTTTACTGCCACCTACGAGTATGAGCTTCTATACCTTGGATTAACCAAAACATAGATCTTGAATTGTGATTTGTAATTTATTGCTTATTCTAATTAATTGTTTAGATAATTTCTCGGATGCGAGAAATCGTCTGAAGAAAGTTATTAAAGACAGCGATGGAGAGTCGACTGATGCAGAGAAAGGAAGGAAAAGAATACCAATGCAAAGCTACAATGAAAAAGAGCTGGGGAAATTGTCTACTGTCCAACCAAAGGGAAGCAGGAAACTTTCAAGCGCTGTTCAGGGATCCACCAAGGTAAATATTTGGGTGTTGGATGGTCGATTGGTTGTGTTCGACATACCTTACTCAGTTAAGACTCATTTGTATCAAACAGATATGTCTGTATTGAGTTGTCTTGTATTAATGATTTTAGATATATGTACTAATGATTTGGGTTTTAACTAGGGGTGCAAAGAATATTCGGCCAGGCCGAATAATGGCATTCTTCAGGTATTCGTTATTCGGCCGAATGGTAACTATTCGGCCAATAAATGATTGCCTTTAAAATGAATAATGTTGTTATAAGATGAGAGGCGTTCAATACAAAATTGAATCTCTCAAAATTATCATCAATCCAGTGTCCTGAAAAAATGTTTAGAAATTGCTTTCTAGGGGTAGGTCATGATGACTTTTAAGCCAATCCTCAGATGGATGCGCTTAGAATCTGGTAGAATCATTGTCATTGATTAATCAATTTCAACCAATCATCTTCATATTGACATGCTGATTGGTTGATTTTACGCAGTGAAATCAGGTTAACTCAACGACTTTTCAAATCATCACGATGCAAGTGACAGTCTTATTATGTCAAAAAAATTGCTTCCATGAGTGCCGAATATGGCAACTTCAGTTGCAATCATCTTACGCAGCAATTAACGGCTAGATTGTAAATATATTACTAAAAGCGAATAAGTGTAACACTGACATGTCAAAAAAACATAGTAACGATGAGATGAGATCCGAATGATTTGTTTCCAGGTGGCTCCGCGCTTCAAGGATTTTCCTTTATTTATCATACATGTATTTAGGTAGGCCTAATGATTTTTGTAGGTCAATATGCCTATTACCTGATTCCTTTAGTAGACCTATAGCGCAACGTTTGCAACATTCTATTCATAGAAAATATTATTTAGGATGTAAGTAACTTGATTATTGAGGACATCTTATTAAAGGCCAAATTAATTGAATATTTACTTCGTGCAACTCAAAAATGCAGAACTTTAACTATTCGGCCGAATATTCGGCGACCCTTGGCCGAATATTCGGTATTCGGCCCAATACCAAAACCAATATTCGGTGCATCCTTAGTTTTAACTGTCTTGCAGGTATGCAATGTTTTTTTTTTATGTCTCGCTCGACGAGGTGGTGTCAAGCGAATCTCTGGTTTGATCTATGAGGAAACTCGTGGTGTCCTCAAGGTATTCCTCGAGAATGTCATCCATAACGCTGTCACCTACACTGAACACGCCAAGAGGAATACCGTAACTGCTATGGATGTAGTCTACTCCCTGAAACGCCAGGGTCGCACTTTGTACGGCTTCGGCGGATAAGTGCCATCTACGATCATACGCGTGAACGCCTCAAATTCAAACTCAAACAACAAAATTGCATGTCTAGAATGTGCAAATCAACGTCAGGATGAAATTAGTATTGTTAAAACATTTTTGTTTTGAATGTGTGTCTTTCAAAAAAAATTGCCATCACTGTCAATGGTGCCTTCTTCCTTTTTCCGGCCGCGCCCCCCTGCTAGCAATAAATCACATCCCTGTACATAAAGAGCAAAAAAACATTTTTTTGTTCCAAAACATTCCAAAAGTAAGTTTTTCAAAAGGCTAGTTTGATGTGAAAGACTCAAGGACACACAGAACTATTTTATTTTGTTTAGCCTGGTATATGCCACTATTTCTTAACATATATCCGAATTATTCTAAGTATCCGTAAATGGACCCCCCTCGGGTGATTAAATCCGCGGATTTTAATTTTTGCAATGGCATGCCTGGTTTTGGAAGTTGGAGTTAAAATGTGAATGAATTGCGAATCCCATATCATCTCATGAGCTCATGAAAGCGGATCTCTGTACACTGGCACTTCTAGGATGTGTTCCAGGACACAACGCAGCACTCAGCAGGATGTGTTCCAGGACACAACGTAGCACTCAGCAGGATGTGTTCCAGGACACAACGTAGCACTTAGCAGGAGGTGGTCCAAGACACAACATAGCACTCCCCAGTTTGTGTTCCAGGACATAACACAGGGCATTTTTATTGACCAAAAGCATCTGATAATTTCACATTAAATGGACTTATTCAAATTCATGTATATACAGGGCTGATCAAAATTCGCTTCCCTATTTCGATTAGTCCTCAAATTAGTTATATGACCGTGATTAAGTTGAAAACCACTGCTTTGTGAGACAATATATAGGAGTTTTACTGTACATAACTAAAAATTCCAGTCATTATCAGAACGTTGCAAAAAATACAATTTTTATGACCTCATAACAAAGATACGTAACATGGCGTAATTGCGTAACATGTTCACATTAAGTGACTGATAAATCCTCGATTTTCCTGTTGAATCGATCCCAGCCGAAGAATGATGTTCATCACAGCATTTTCCGTTTCGATATCTTCGATTTCACTTATGCTCTTCGCTAGTGCAATCTTGAAAACTGTGCCCATTGTTAGTCTGTCTTCTGTGGCGATGACTCACTCCGTTAACTTATCTGTTTTCTGTGGCGACAATCCACTCGGATTCACATCTGATTAACAGGCAGTAGTAGCGAAATGGATTTTGAAGCACGTCTTCCGATACTTCAACTGTTCTACCAACATGGCAGATCGCCAACTTTGACACTTCGAGTATTCAAGACTGAGCAGAATTTAAAGCATGATCCCTTCAGTTGCAAGACCATTATCAACCTGGTGAGAACATTTGAAGAAACCTACAGTCTACATGACAAGCATCGAAGTGGACGTCCATCCTTGGAGGATGACAGACGAGAACTTGTGCTCGATTCTCTGACGACATTGCAATCAAAGTCTCCTTATGGTGCAGCTTCATCTTCCATGGTCAGTCACGACACAGGCATACCAGAAGCCTCTGTATGTCGCATCTTGAAGAAATCCAACGGACTATACCCTTACAAACTTATGATAAAACGATGATATGATAAAACGACTAGCGCTTGCCGAACACCTTTTGGAAAACGGGGACATCATCCAGAACATCTTGTGGACTGACGAGGCCTATTTCTCTTTATACAGCACTGTCAATGCGCACATCTGCGTAGTCTGGGATTTTGAGAAGCCAACACAAACTGTACAGCGGCATCTTCATTCGCCAAAGATCTGTGTGTGGATGGATCGTAGTGGCAAGTTCAAGCTTCAACCATATTCCTTTCAGAAAACTGTCACTGCCGACAACTATCTTGCTCTTCTCCGTGATCATGCAGTTCCACAATTAAGGCAGAAACAAAAAATGCGCAGTACTCCTGCCAGTACTCCTAACCGTCAATATTGTCTGAAAGCTTTATCATTGTTCAATAAGGTCAGTAGCTGTAGGATAATGTTAAATGAATAATTATTTTATTTATAAATGCTTGGTGATATCACCAATCTTTTGAATTTGAAGCCCATTATGTAGATCAGAGAACTCATTTTCTATTACATAGCGGATGGGACGTGGTCGATTCGGCTGCTGCCTCTCTGCTGTGTGCTAGAAACGGTGCCCTGCACTGATGAGGGCCAAATAGCCCGAAACCGGTCTGCAGGTCCGAGAGTTCTCTGATAACTAACTACATAAGTAGTCGTGAAGTTGATCAAGTGCTTTTCCTTATTGGATGAGGAACTTAGGTTCAAGGTCGACGATTATCAAATATTGTAAGTAAATAGTTTGCGTACTTTAACTATGACAATTATATGGCTTTCATTCAATCCTTAAACTTATATTGTTATTTCGTGTCTATACAACTGTCTGATGAGAATCAACTAACGAATTCTATCATTGAATTATATCTATTGCAATATTATGACTTTCACGCTAGAATGCTGTAACTTCTCGTTATTTCTATTATTCGCTGATTGAATAAAGATAGGATTGATGCTGGCGATTCTGGAACTGCATAGAGACGATACTTTCCTTGTTAGAATTCCTTGCATGAATCAGATAACGGAAGCCTATATTACATGCATAATATGGATATAACATCATCTTAGCCGATAAGCACTCATATTATAGACATGTGTTGTCTTCAAATGTTTTATTGAATTACTTAATCATTATACATTTGATTATTGACCTATACGAATAAGACCAAAAAATGATCTAATTAGTGCATCTGACATGCGACGTGCGTCTCTGACAGCCAGTGATCGCGAGATGGTTGATATCTACTAATGAAACTTCGCGGACGAGATGTTCTTCTCTGCAGCAGAGAAATGCAGAGGAGGGCTAGCTTTTGCTGAGTGTATATACCGTTGATGCGTTTTATTCAACATTCTAAAATAAGTAGACGCTACATGTAGAATATATCTACAAAGGAATTTCACAAAACATTCCAATACGTATTTACAAATCAAATCAATTTATAAAGTTCCAAAAATCCATAACTCGAAAATAAAACCCGAAGATTTTAGAATCAATCCGAACCCGAAATATATTCGTAAACCCGACCCGAATTCTGATCGGGTTTGCACATTTCTAGTGTACATGATGGTCTGCATTGTAAAATTTTGAGCACAGTAATAGTCCTGGTGAAGTAACTGTATATCCTTTTTTAGATCACTCGACTACTCCTGGAGCGAAGCGATACAATGGAGAAGACCACGCGGCGAGTTAAGGACAGCCTAATAGTTTGTAAAGTTCAGGCTTCTTTCAATAGAAGTGGGATGGACAAGAATAAGTTCTCTGGAACGCTGGAAAATCTCGTCAAAGAGATTGTTTTGAAAGCACATCCAAGTACAACCATGGAGAACATCGAAACTGAAATAGCTCATGTTTTGAAGAAGGCTTCTGATTGGTGGTTGAAGCGAGTGACATCAATAACACGTAGGTGACAGAGGTCCTGAGAAACAGCTGCCTTCGATAACAGTGATGATTCAAAGATGCTCAACCGATCATCTACACCAACGAAGCGGAGGCGACGGAAGCCCAAGGAGACAAAAGACAAAAGTTGTTTATTTCCAAAAACATTGGAAAACAATATTACAATTTTGAGGTATAAACTCGTATATTGGTTGAATACATTCAAATACAGCGTGCGGTCAGTGCTGTAGAAAAAAATTAAGCCGATCAGGAAGGAGAGGAATCAATAATTGAGCATTTATTTAGATTTCAGATTCTTTGTGGTGAATTCTTTCTTTTATGACCATGCGTAACTCGTTGGCTTTTTTTAGAAATCTTGCGATGAATTTTAAATGCTTTGGAGTCAAGGTATTCATTAATTTATGAAATTCAACTATCCTGTTGCAGTAACATAACAATGGTGCAATTTGTTGCCGCAGTTTTTGATACAATGGACATTCTATCATAAAGTGATATAGAGTCTCCACTTTTGATTCATTGCAAAGTTCACAAAGACGTTCTTCATATCGCAATCTGTTTCTATAACTGACTGTTACAAAATCTAATTTATGATTCTTTGTCCTAAATTTTAGTAACATATTTATATCATTGCAATCGATATCAAAATTCAGATATGATTTCAAGGTTTCCTCAAACTGGCATAGTTCTAAATACGTCAGACCAGAATGGCTCTCTTTTGCTGTAGATATCCATTTTTCCCTGTTATACTGATATATTCGGTCTTTTGTAATTCTCAAGTATGCTTTTTTATCAGCCGTTAGCTGTTCATCCCTTAGCTTTGACAGGTTTAGTTTTGTAAGGAATCTGTTTATTCTCCAACACCATGTGTATCTACTCTCATTTCCATTTGATATCATGTTGAGATATAAAGCATTATATACCTGTTTAATTAAGCTATTTCCATCCTTTGTAATTAATCTAATCCAAAGACAGATTGCAGCTTTATAGAAATGAATATTCCAAATTCACCGATTAAACAATAATTTGGTGTAGTCAGCTTTAAGTGATAGTATCGTTTATAAAACTGGTATTGAATTTGATCCAAACTCTTTAGGTTATTGAAAAAACAAAATTCGGCACAGTATTTCATTCTAGACAGTGCAAGCATTTCAAAAGTATTTTTCAAAATTTCACCAGAAACTTGACCAAATTCTTTAAGTTGTTTAGCCGTGAGATAAGCTGCTTGTTTACCTTTAGCCATCAATTGTTCCAAATGATATCTATTATTTTTCGATATCCACATTCCTAGATACTTATATTTATCGACCACTTCAATGGATATCTGCTTACCATTGAGACCAACTTCAAATTTGTCTATATTTGTAGTGAAATTTTCAGTCATGATTTTGGTTTTTTCATAATTTAAGCAAAGGCCATTTTCTGCACAAAATTTGCAAAGTATTTTAAACTGACTATTCAAACCTCGCATACTCTCACTCATTAAAAGTATATCATCCGCATATATGAGTGGTGACAGTTCCAAATCAAAAAGTCGAACAGAATCAATTTCATGGAGACAGATACCTTCGACGATGAAACAGATAGTGATGACACCGAGGTGCTCGACCGATCATCTACACCAAAGAAGCGGAGGCGACGGAAGCCCAAGGAGACAGATACCCACGACGATGAAACAGACAGTGATGACACCGTAATACTCGACCAATCGTCTACACCAAACAAGCATAATCGACAGACGCCCAAAAAGGCAGATATCATCGTCATTGATGACACCGATATTCGATGCTCGATATACGGCTAAGTGATTACACAGGTACATGTACTCGACTGACCAGCTTCACTAAATAAGTTGCCGATAAGAGATTGTAGCCCTACCAGTTCTCCGCGGTAAATGATGTTAAGGGGTTTCAAAAATAATTGATTAAGTTTTCATGAGCATTTATGTCATAGTTTAAATTCGTGCAGAGAAAAACCGTAGAGATAGTGCATACATATATATATATATATATATATATATGTATATGTATATATATATATGTATATATATATATATGCATTAGTGTTTCATTTTAACTATTCCCTGTTCAAAAATAGCGTCCTAATAGTGTTGGCTTTTCTCTGCAGGTCTTTATCCGGGGTAATCATTATGTTGGCGAAGCATGCCAATCTCATTTGTATTGTTTTCAAACTGACATTTCATCTGATCTGATTTATGATATTAATTTTTACACAAGTATTTTGCAAATCTTGTACACATGTTTCTTTGCCGGCTATGATATTGCTCAGTCTTGTCAGTTAATCTTGTTTTATGTAATATGCAGATTTTATTCTACGGTATCCTTTTTATTGTTCTACATGTATAACCCATACATGCAATTGGTCAAAAAATACACGTATTATATACACGCACGTAATTAATGAAATGTCAAATTACTTAAGTGACGTTAATTTTGGCCACTGCTACTGTGTGACAGTTTTCTATTCATGTTTGTAACTTCTATTCATAGCTAAATTACACCTTCATTGAACGATCATTTAATGTCATCGTATAAACTCGTTTAGAGAACGCTCATTGTCGAAGAATCTGTGCTTGTACAATTTTACATACAAACTACATGAATGTACTCATTTATATCATTCCCTGTCTAAAGTAGAAAAGTCCTAGATATGTTGGCTGTTCTCCACTCGAGTTTATACAAAGTAATCATCTTGTTAGAAAAAATCAGGTTCAACACATTTTACGCGTGTGTGTGTTTTTACTGTAGTACACAATCCCATTTTACGTTCTATTACACATCTTGGATATTAATATAGTTTTTTATTCGTAAGCGAATGTGGGTATATAGCGATTTCGAAGTGAATTTTCGATAGCTAATCGACATGGAATAGGTAGAGAAATCATAGAGAATTTTCGCCTATTGCAGAAAGTTTTCGTCAGCTATTCTCCACAGAAAGATCGATAGCGAAAACCCTGTGACGTCTTTCGCTGGCGATTAGTCGATAGCGATTCGATAAAGACTTTCCCAGTGGGCATAAAGCTCCAACAGCTTACGCATGTCGAAAGCAAGTATCCGTCTTGTTCGAAGAAGAGAAGAAGCAGATTATTGACGCTGTAAGTGGGAAGAAAGTCTTTTTTATTGTTGATGAAACTGATGTAGGTGGAACAAAATACTTCAACGTGTTAGTGGGTGATTTGGAAAAACCAGACAAAACATAGTTATGCGATTGTATACCTCTTGATTGTAATCTTGACAGCGCTAAAGTGTGTCAATTGTTAGATGACGTCATAAGAGAATTTTCGATACATCGTTCCAATTTTCTTTTATTGATCTCCGATGCAGCCCGATATATGACATCAGCTGGTTCTGTTCTGAAAACTTTGTATCTAAACCTGTTCCACATAACATGCACAGCCCATCTATTACACAATTGTGCGATGAAAATTCAATCGTTTTTCAAAGAGATTGACTCTGTCATTGCCACTATGAAAGCCTTGACTGTAAAGAACAAAGATCGCAGAAACCAGTTTGCAAACATAGGACTCACCATCCCTCATCCGGTTATCACCAGATGCGGCACATGGCTAACTGCAGCAGCGTGGTATTCTCGAAATTTCCCCAAAGTCAAGGAAACAATTGATTCCATGGAAGGGGAAGGTCTCTTGTTAACTCGTGCGAAAACTGCAATCAACAATCCGGAAGTATCGAACCAACTGTGTCAAATCATGAATTATTCTTGCTTGGTTGACATGATAAATCGTTTCGAAAGTTCCAAATTTGCGTTGAAGGATGCCATTGATGAGTTGAAAAACATTGAATTCTTTTCTGATCCCTGCTCAATCAAATCCTATATTCAAAAACGAGTGAATGGTTGTGACTTTCAAGCAATTTTGAGTATGACTAAAGAGACTACGCCGCCGGCCGACTACGCCCTATTACAAAGGGCACAGTCGACAAGCGTAGCTGTTGAGAGGAGTTTTTCTATCTTGAAGAGTATGTTGAGACCAAATCGACCATTCAAGGCCGAAAACGTCAGAATGTATATTGTTCCAGCCTACAATCATCCACATGACTGACGAGTGAAGCTTCTATTTAACTCTTCTATGTTCTCAAGTCTTCCAATTTGCATATTCAGATTTTTGATATTTTCTACCGTTTTATATCTTTAGTTCATGGAATGACAGGTCATTTGTCTATGGTACATATATAGTTGTAATCACTAATCAGAAATAATGGCTTTGATATCTTTTGTTAAATGGGAGAGGTAAATTAAGGGTCAGTAATTGATATTTAGTCAAGAAAATGGATTTTTGGATCAATAAATTACTAATTTGAAGAATCAATTTTTAGGTCAATTTTATAGGTCAATAAATCAGAAATTTAAAGTCAATAAAATCAATTTTTTAGGTCAATTTTCAAATGCCCTAGTAGACTAATTACACATGACACCAAACATCCATGGCTATGCGGGATATTGCTGCAACAGCTGTTATATAAGTTAGTATAGTTAGTCATTACAACTGTGCGGTAATCATTTTGAAATCAAGTTTCTATGATTGTTATATGCAAGTTCTATAAACTATCTTTTATAAAAATAACATGCATAATTATTTCGGAATTATTATGACCTTGATTTCAAATTTACTTAATACACAGTGTCTATTTCTGTGTTCTTGTTACTTTTATATATATATATATATATATATATTACTCTTTCACTTATTTGTACTATAATAGAATTCAATATTGCAAGTTCGATTTTTAGATGCTAGTATCTCACTGATCTGGGTTACTTATCATGCAGTAAAGACTGCTATGCAACTTATGACATGCTTGTGCGATTAATAGAAAAGTAAGCATTTGGTGGCACCATACACGTTTGTTAGCTTTTTTAACAGATGAAAGGGAATAAACCATATGGTAGCGTACGATTTACAGTCTGTTCTTGACATGCCCAGGTGGAAGCTCCCCTCAAAGTAGTATTTCATCGTCATTACATTATATGAGAATCAAAATTAGAATACAATCGGACATAATGTTCTACCTAGTATTTCTCAACGCAATTACAATATGTTCGCATCCTCTGTTACTCTCATTATCTAGAAGTGACAGTCAGAGAAAATCTTAGATATATTTTGGGTAGCCAATAGTACTGAACATGTTACTCCTTGACTGAATGTGCCAACTACTCCAAGGAGATTCCATGACATTCGTGGTAATTCATGACAGTGGACGGTAATCAGAGATGTAATGTATATCATTCCACACATAGACATTCGAATTCTTGATTTTGAAAGGAAAATATTCCTTTCATCATTTCATACCTGGAGGCTTTGTTACATTCATGCACTCATATTTGAGTTGTATGCAGCGTGCAAATCAATGTCCTCCTAAGTGCGAGTAATTACTTGGTGCATTCAAGCAGTTTGACATTGTACATAGCAATCATTAAAGAAAACAGCAGACATTCAATAGACTTTCAACGTTTGTAAAGATTAATCAAAGCTGTTGATTGTTAAGTTTAAATTACTATCAATAGATGAATGTCCATGATTCTGAATAAACGGACACCACATGCAGTGAAAACTATTCTGCATTGGTTACCCAACGGGGCGTGGGTTAAGTTAGGGAAATATTGTGTTTGTGTTGTGAAGATGCTCTGTCTGACATGATTACGCTCAGCAGGGAAGAACAAACTTCTTGGATATTATTTTTTATACAGGGTGGTCGGAAAGTTACTGTGCAGTACAAATTACATGTTTATTTTAATGCTTCCTTCCCTATGAAAAGCAATAAAAAGCAAAATTGCATTGCAATGATGAACATTTTTGTTTTCTACAAAAATATCTTGTGTAACAATATTGACATTGGCAATTTCAGTTAGGCCTATAATAAATGTTTAAAGTGTGAACCACCTACACCAGTGAATTGGTTAACACTTCGAATCATGTTATCAAAGACTTGCACGAGGTGATCAGGAGTGACCAATGAATTAAATATTTTGCTTATCTGCTTCGGTTTGCTAGAAGTGTGATTAATTCGAAATCGACGGTACATCGTAGAACCCATTAAGTGGGCAAAAATGAATTCCTAATACCATACAGAGATAGGAAGAAAGTCGAAAAAGTCGTGCGGATTAATGTGAGTTCCAGCAAAGTGCTTCGATTGCCACAATTCCTTCAGATTCGAAGAATTCAGATCATTGCGCACAAGTTTTCTCCATAATGATGGTCCCTCCCGATCATTATTAAAAAGAGTAGCAGGCGTACGAAAATTAGTTCAATTGATGATTTCACCATCGTCTTCTCAGCATTCCTCACTGCATGGTGCATACACTGAATTGAATGTTAGCCAAGATGTGTATTTTGGTGTGTGTGTGTGTGTGTGAAGTGATATCACAGCACGTACGCCTCTTTCATTGGCTCTGGTGTCCTCTGCTGACAGCTTAATATTTGCCATTTCCAATAGCAAGCGATACACGAATTATCCATTCAAGATGGAGCAAGTTGTCTAAATCTGTGATGTGCCATTTCGATATTAAGGCTACATATAACCCTTCCTTTCTAGGAAACCGAAACGCACGCAGATGAATCCACACAGGGACGTATGAGCCGTAGGATTATGCTCATTTTGCTTATTACGGGATTTGATGCTCATAGCTTTCTGGGCTCAATTCAAAACTTTTTTGAGAAAATGAGGCAAAAAATGAAGTATCATTTATAGAAAAGCTGACACACTGATATTGCGCTACCTTCATCATGAAAAAATATCAATGAGCTTTTTCCGGAAACCTATGCGAACGTAGTGGCGCGCAAGTTTACCGGTTTGAATTTTTCACACCAGGTTTCGATTTTACATTACACATGCCATCTAATCTATGCGCATGCCGTGAAATCATTTGATTCAAACCAAAACCTGCTGATAGGAGTTAATTTGCTTACCTGTTTAACTTTTACTTATCTAAGCGTTATTTATACTTCAATCATCATTATCTGTAAGCCGATATATCTTTTGAGTGATGATCTGTCATAGACTTGTATTGATTTTCTATGAAAAAAGACACGATAGCTTTCTATACAGACAAAGTTAAAGCAAGAAATATATTCAAGTAGTCCTCTGCAAATTTAAATCTATGAAGAGTTTGAATACTGATGCGATAGAACTAATATCAGTTGGACTTAGTTTTAAACGTTGAGAAAAAGCATAGATCTACTTGCAATTGCAGTCATCGCCCCATTTTATAAAAATGATTTCATAAGGACACTTACAACAAGAAAAACAAGGCAAGGATTGTTTTAGAAAAGTTTATTAAAAAAATGAGGATATGAAAGAAATCTGTAGAAGCAAACAAGTCTTTTTATAGTATCCACTATTAATGGATTGTCCATGGTCATCGCTTTCTTCTTTAGAGAGAGAGCCATGATCTCATTTCGAACCTGAAATAGAATAAGCAATTAAGTAGGACGACCATACAAAATATATGTAAAAGAATGTTATGAAATTTTCTGTGCACGTATTATCATCTCCAACATACATGCGCAGCATCTTTAAGTCAAAATTATATAATTCATCATGAAAAAATTATAAAACATAAATTAACCAGCATAATCAGTCATACAGCTTATTTGCTCATGCTCAAACTGTACAGTACACGTCATATTTATTATATATTTAC
Source organism: Prostheceraeus crozeri (assembly GCA_907163375.1). Taxonomy (NCBI): domain Eukaryota; kingdom Metazoa; phylum Platyhelminthes; order Polycladida; family Euryleptidae; genus Prostheceraeus; species Prostheceraeus crozeri. The sequence continues at coordinate 155,608 of CAJQUW010003719.1, read as the reverse complement.
GGCATCACCATGTGTCACCATGCTGTTGTTATCGTTATTGCTACTAATGAACTCTTCATAAAGATCATTAGTTCAACAGATGTGATACATGATCCATACGATGTGCTCCATACGCTGATCCATGCTCAATTACTTACAATCAAGTTAGTAAGATATCGTATACTACGGCATTTAGAAGAATAATCACAAAATTCATCCATACCACAGAGATGTGGAACTTAATATCGATGAGAAGAAATTGTTCCAAGCAGCCAACTGATCTGGCTTAACTGAGAAGTATGCAATGTCAGACTCAAGCATTCCAACTTAACACACCAAGTCGGAAGACTGTGCTCAAATAGAGAATATGAGGTAATAATGTCTTGACTGCAATGTCAGACAGATGGACAGATGATAGCTGCATACAATGTGCTCTTCACGGCCTTCTATGCTCAATCACTAACAATCAAGCCACTGAGATGCCGATTAACGATTGCAGGAATGTTTAGCCTACCTTAATTTTCGATGAGAAGAAACAGATAAATTATCATAGTAACCAAATTACGCTAGTTTAACTGAAAAGTATGCAATGTCAGAATCAAGCATTCCAACTTAACACACCAATTTGGAAGACTGTGCTCAAATAGAGAATATGAGGTAATAATGTCTTGACTGCAATGTCAGACAGATGGACAGATGATAGCTGCATACAATGTACTCTTCACGGCCAACTATGATCAATCACTAACAATCAATGTCTTGACTGCAATGTCAGACAGATGGACAGATGATAGCTGCATACAATGTGCTCTTCACGGCCATCTATGCTCAATCACTAACAATCAAGCCACTGAGATGCCGATTAACGATTGCAGGAATGTTTACCTTAATTTTCGATGAGAAGAAACAGATAAATTATGATAGTAACCAAATTACGTTGGTTTAAATGAAAAGTATGCAATGTCGGACTCAAGCATTCCAACTTAACACACTAAGTCGGAAGACTGTGCTCAAATAGAGAATATGAGGTAACAATGTCTTGACTGCAATGTCAGAAAGATGGACAGATGATAGCTGCATACAATGTGCTCTTCACGGCCATCTATGCTCAATCACTAACAATCAAGTCACTGAGATGCCGATTGACGATTGCAGGAATGTCTACTTTAATTTTCGATTAGAAGAAGCAGATAAATTATCATAGTAACCAAATTACGTTGGTTTAAATGAAAAGTATGCAATGTCAGACTCAAGCATTCCAACTTAACACACCAAGTCGGAAGACTGTGCTCAAATAGAGAATATTAGGTAACAATGTCTTGACTGCAATGTCAGACAGATGGACAGATGATAGCTGCATACAATGTGCTCTTCACGGCCATCTATGCTCAATCACTAACAATCAAGTCACTGAAATGCCGATTGACGATTGCAGGAATGTCTACCTTAATTTTCGATTAGAAGAAACAGATAAATTATCATAGTAAACAAATTACGCTAGTTTAACTGAAAAGTATGCAATGTCAGACTCAAGCATTCCAACTTAACACACCAAGTCGGAAGACTGTGCTCAAATAGAGAATATGAGGTAATAATGTCTTGACTGCAATGTCAGACAGATGGACAGATGATAGCTGCATACAATGTGCTCTTCACGGTCAGCTATGATCAATCACTAACAATCAAGTCACTGAGATGCCGATTGACGATTGCAGGAATGTCTACCTTAATTTTCGATTAGAAGAAACAGATAAATTATCATAGTAACCAAATTACGCTAGTTTAACTGAAAAGTATGCAATGTCAGACTCAAGCATTCCAACTTAGCACACCAAGTCGGAAGACTGTGCTCAAATAGAGAATATGAGGTAATAATGTCTTGACTGCAATATCAGACAGATGGACAGATGATAGCTGCATACAATGTGCTCTTCACGGCCAGCTATGATCAATCACTAACAATCAAGTCACTGAAATGCCGACTGACGATTGCAGGAATGTCTACCTTAATTTTCGATTAGAAGAAGCGGATAAATTATCATAGTAACCAAATTACGTTGGTTTAACTGAAAAGTATGCAATATCAGACTCAAGCATTCCAACTTAACACACCAAGTAGGAAGACTCTGCTCAAATAGAGAATATGAGGTAACAATGTCTTGACTGCAATATCAGACAGATGGACAGATGATAGCTGCATACAATGTGCTCTTCACGGTCAGCTATGATCAATCACTAACAATCAATGTCTTGACTGCAATGTCAGACAGATGGACAGATGATAGCTGCATACAATGTGCTCTTCACGGCCATCTATGCTCAATCACTAACAATCAAGTCACTGAGATGCCGATTGATGATTGCAGGAATGTCTACTTTAATTTTCGATGAGAAGAAACAGATAAATTATGATAGTAACCAAATTACGCTAGATTAACTGAAAAGTATGCAATGTCAGACTCAAGCATTCCAACTTAACACACTAAGTCGGAAGACTCTGCTCAAATAGAGAATATGACGTAATAATGTCTTGACTGCAATGTCAGACAGATGGACAGATGATAGCTGCATACAATGTGCTCTTCACGGCCAGCTATGATCAATCACTAACAATCAATGTCTTGACTGCAATGTCAGACAGATGGACAGATGATAGCTGCATACAATGTGCTCTTCACGGCCATCTATGCTCAATCACTAACAATCAAGTCACTGATATGCGATTGACGATTGCAGGAATGTCTACTTTAATTTTCGATTAGAAGAAGCGGATAAATTATCATAGTAACCAAATTACGCTAGTTTAACTGAAAAGTATGCAATGTCAGACTCAAACATTCCAACTTAACACACAAAGTCGGAAGACTGTGCTCAAATACTGGACGTGAGATATTCATGTCACAAAAAATGATTATGTGATGTGATGCATGGACTTTGCTCACTATTTATCAATGAATCACTGTTTGATTACTATGCACTTGTTGATTACTATGTCTCCTTGTTGTTGTTTTGTATCATTGTTGATGATCGAATTTCGTCATTGACTCAGTCAGGTAAATGAGTTGGCCCACAAGTGACTTACCATTTCTGACGTGTCGTCTTAATCTGAGTCAGATAAACGTAATCTTCCGTCTTTGGAGGTCGCAGATTAGTGTTGTCATCGTCATGGCCATCAGTGTTCTGTTGATGCAGGAATGGAAAAGAAACTCATTAATTCAAGAGCGAGATCGTTGCTCATAATTCGCCGACCACCTGCGATTTCTAGATATTTCTACTGCAAATCTTAATATGACTTGTCCTTGCATAAAGGTTACACTTAACGCTTTTATAGATATCAACTACCAATGTCGATTCTACTAACTGAAGGCAGCCAGTAATAATTGACCAATCGTATAGCAATGACACCTGATTGGTCGGTTAACAAGGTGAATGTCATCCATCTGTAAATGCCTCATTCGTGAGGAAAATGACAAACCATTCGCCGGTACGTTGAGCAAATATCATTCTCTTGAGTAAGGAAAGGTATTCTCAGCGCGAGATTGCTGCGAGACTGGCTATCTCTAAAACCTCTGTTCAAGAAACAATAGCAAGAAAGAAGAGAACTGGCGATGAAAACCCAAAGAAGAGACCAGGTTATCCACGAAAGACTTCAAAGCGTACTGATAAGTTAATCCGACGGCTTGTGGTGATAAATCCAAAGGAGTCAAACAACTTTATAAAGACACAGTTACCTGAGTGTTGATATTGGCGCATCCACAATTCGCCGACGACTGCAAAGACTTTAATCTCCGTTCTTACAAGCCGGCCAGAAAGCCATTATTGAATGCGCGAAATATTCGAGATAGACTCACATTCTGCAGAACTTTTCATAATTGGACAGAAAGTTATTGGAGCAATGTTCTTTTTACATACGAATGCTGTCTATGTCAGTTCAATCCGACAGTCCAACGCATTTGTAGACCACCAAATCAGCGATATGATATGAAGTACGTTCAACCAACGGTAAAACATTCATTATCATTGATGGTTTGGGGAGGCATCAGCTCCCAGGGTCGAGCTCCGGGTGCTACGGTTAATTCCGATCGATACATTGATATCTTGCATGAAAAGCTGCACACTTGGTTCACGGTCAGAAACTGCAACATCCTGATGTACGACGGTGCCCTATGTCACCAATCAAAGACAGTCAAGAAGTGGCTTCAGGATAATGTTCATGTCCTCAGTCCTTGGCCAGGCTTATCCCCGGACCTCAATCCTATTGAAAATTGTTGGAGCCTGGTCAAGCAGAAAGTATCCCTACGGAATCCCATCTCTTTGAATGATTTGCGCCGCGAAATAATTCACGTTGGGACAACTGAAATCACGCAGGAATATTGTGAAAACATGATTCGAAGTACTGTATGCCAAGACGGATCAAGGCTGTTCTGGCAGCTAATGGACAAGTAACAAAATATTAAACTGAAAAACAAAAATCAAAGCTTTTTTGTTTAATATATATTTAGGAATGATAACTAGCTTTATGTTTACTTTTAAACATCGTTCTAGAATTCATTATGATGATATAAAAGCTGTAATGATAATTCAAGGCCAGTTTGATAGAAAAATCGTTAAATCAAGAGATGGTCGGTGAATTATGAGCAACGCTGTAGATGTGACGGATGATACGTACAATGTGCTCTTTACGGTCATCTATGCTTAATCACAATTACTCACTACTTATACTTATTTAGAAGAGCATTAAATTACATAAGATTCATCTATACTTCAGAAATATCTACCTTCACTTTTGAAGAGAAAAAACGGACACATTATCTTAGTAGCCAAATGATAATGGGTTAACTTTAATGTACTGTGCAATATGTATATAGTATTATTGTCAATAATCTGAATTCGGCATTGACTCAGACAAGTAAATAATGAGGCCCACAAATGACTTACCTTTTCTGACGCTTCCTCTCTATCTGAGTCTGGTGTACTCTAGTTTTGTATCCGCAGCTAGTCTTGTCATTGTCATCAGTGCCATCGTTCATGTCCCACTTTACGGATATCTATGCATGTGACTCTAATAGAAGTTGATATAAGATATCCATATTTAGCACACTTTAACAAGTCCATGAACTTCACACAGCAAGCATAGGTATACTTCATAAGCAAAATCCATTTCTTTCAATGAAAATGAAATATCTGATGAGAGTAAATAAACTTTTTAGACTCTCACATGTATTTTCTCTCAATATTGACAAAAACATTGACATTTTGCTTTGATTTGAGCATGTCGATAACTATGCGCGCATAGATTTATGTGAGCATAGACCTGCCTAAAATATTATGTAAATCGCATAGATTTACGGCTCCTACGTCCACAATTCTGTAGGAGTGACTGAATTAGTAGTGCGGAGAATTTCATCCTTCAGTTCTTGAAGTGAGTGAGGATTGCTTTTGAACACATTGTCCTTTGCTGCACTCCAAAAGTAAAAATCAGGGGTGTTAAGTCTGGCGATCTGGGAGACCACAAACCCTTTAGTCGTGATTAGTCGATCCCCAAATTTCTGACGCAGCCAATTCAGCGTTTTTGTTTAACGTGTGTGCAGTTGCACCATCTTGCTGCAGCACTGCATGAGACTTCTCATGGTCGGAAAGTTCTCCGATGAATTTTGTGATAAAATGTTAATGTAACGTTGGGAAGTCACTGTCTCTTCAAAAAAGAATGGTCCAAAAATTCACAAGTTCTTCTGAAGCTGATAACCAAGTCCAATGAGGGAGAACGGCATCGGGAAATCTGCTGCTAAATTGTTGTTTTACATCATCTGTGTATTTATCCTCGTTGCGAAAAACATACTCGATCATAATCGATCATAAAGATGCATTCTTCTAGTGATGTCCACAGTCAATGAATGAATGAATGAATGGATGAATGAAATAGCCTCCAGCAACTGGAGCACACTTTATGTAGTGTCTCGATCTATCAATTGTTCTTCTAAGACGTGCACATTTTGCCCCATGTAGTTTTTTACAGGGAACGACACATAAAAATATAAATATAAATATAAAAATAATAATATATCACTACACAGTGACACATTTGATTAAGAGTGGCCATTCCTGTAAATATTTATGAATATGATATGCCGCTGGCTAAATCAGGAATCAAAAAATCTTGAAGTCGATATTTCGGTATTCTTCTTCAGGACCAAATAGCAACTGATAACAGAAACAAGGTGAGAGATTCACACAGTCAGCTAATACAACTCAAGTGAGTGTGTGATTTGTGAAAAAGCAGAGTTCCCTCAAAGTTGCTATGTGAAATACGCAGTGTATGAACTCTCATGTTCAATATGTCAGAAGAAGTATATAGGACAAACAGCGCGTACCATCAAAACAAGAATCAAAGAGCATATTACATCATCATCATCATCCTTCTACCAACATGTGACAAATGAGCATCACAGTTTTCCAGACCTGTGTTTTAAGTGGAAGATTCTGAACATAGAGCGCAACTTTCACGCTAGATTGTCCTTGGAAAGTCTTCATATCCGTGACAATTTCAGTTCCCTGGTAAATGGTTGTTCTGGTGAAACATTACTTTTGTTTTTATGAGTAATTTGCTAGGATGTCATCTTCTATAAATAGTTGGTATTTTATTTTCTGTGTTTCTGATTATTCTGATGTCTTTGATCGATAGCTTGTGTACGTCTTGAGTTGTATTAGCTGACTGTGTGAATCTCTCACCTTGTTTCTGTTATCAGTTGCTATTTGGTCCTGAAGAAGAATACCGAAATATCGACTTCAAGATTTTTTGATTCCTGATTTAGCCAGCGGCATATCATATTCATACACAGTGACTTTCCGAACACCTTGTACGTTGCGACATATTTCGATCTGCGCATGCCGATCATCCTGAGGGAAGTAAATCTATCTACAATGCATATTTCAAGAGACTTGACAAATACAGACATAGTAATGTACATGTATATACATAGAAATGAATGGTAGAAGCGACCGATAGTACTGGGTTGCAATTTGATGTGTTGTAAGCTTCGATCTGACACACTAAAAACTAGCAGTTGAAGATAAAATATGATTAAAACCTGAAATTAGTAATAGGAATGAAGATCAGCAGCAAAGTGATTTCCTTTTCATTTAATTTCAGCTTTTTGTGTTTTTAGTCAGGTTAGATAGAGTTATCTTGTTGTACTAATAGAAAATCGCTGCCCAGTACTACGTGTTTCAATTGTTGTGTGTCAGTCATATCAAAGCAATCAAACTGCTTCTACTGGTGAATCGTAGCCCAGTACTATCTGTCGCCTCTACCTTTCTATGTTTGCACTTACTATATTTGAATTTTTGAGTTCTTTTGAATTGAGCAATCTAAATAGATTCAGTTGCCTAAAGATGATTGGCAGGCGATAATCGAAACATATTGCGAAAACATAGAAAAAACAGTATGCAGTAGATTTTGAATATCCAAAAGACTTGATTCTTCACAAATCAATACAAATGCATTAGAATTTCAGTAGAGTTTTCAATTTGAAAAAGTCACAAAATGAGAGAGTTTGAGTAAAATGCTCTTTCCATAATCAAGGATAAGTCGAAATGCCATGAACTAGTTTCATACAGTACACTGTAAACCGTTGACTGACAATTGACGACATTTATCTTACAAAATCTATTTTGTCGGTCATTGTTAGTTCTTGTAGGATGATTGCCACTGAACACCTACAATATCTGACAAAAAGCGACAACATTAATAGCAATGAATTATTGCTTAATTTTATCAAAAATGTAGGTGATTAATTAAATTATGTCAAAATAAATCATGGTTTTGCCACACAATAATACGGATTGCCCAAAAGTCGAGCAATCACTAATCGAAAAAACCAATCAACATTCAACAGTTTTTGTTTCGTAAATTTGCACACAAAGCATTTGTTTCGATGTCGGCGGAGAACCTACAAATTCGACGGATATCGCAGGATATTGGAGGTGACAATCGTCGGTTGATTTTGTCAGTAATTTTGTAGGATAATTGTCGGTCTGCGGTTTACAGTGTAGGTAGGTATATTAGGTAGAGTGGTAACTCCGTATTTATTAAATCCCCAATGTGTATACACCTTCGATTTTATTAAATGAACTCAAGGGAGCTACAGGTGGCATTGTCACCAAATGTGAGACATACGCATTTTTGCAGTTTTGCAGAAATTACAACGAAATTGAGTGATCATGATTGTAATGCAGAGGAATGATAGTATTTCGCAGATTCTCAGTTTCATGACAGTCTTGGAGATTTGATGCTTGCTAAATTATTATCATATAAATATATATATATATATATATATATAAATTATCATATCACAGGCAACCGCCACTTGCAGAGCAAAATCACATAATAAAAGGCAATGACTTCACTTAACTGTGAGAGATGTAAATGGGCCTGCATCACTATTCAGAGTCAAGAAATGAAACATAAATTTAGTGAATCATAAAATCATGCAGGTGAAAATTGAATTAAAAACTTTAAATTTCAGCCAAGAAAGCACGAATAATATCGCGACTTTTTCATGAAGACTTTCATTATAATGCAATTCATGAAATTCCCTTCATAATCAGCTTGATTTTCACTTAGTTAGGATGCTTATTATCAAATATTCATTCTTTTTGATATCCAACTTGTTTCATACTACTTATATAGGAGAGTCATCTTGGTAGTATATAAATTGGCAAATTTTGACTTTTTCAAAAGTGCTCAAATTATTTTTTGGACCACGGGAACGTAATCTCCGCAAAATACTGAACCTTGTACCATAAAAATTTTCACTGTATACAGATACTATTTTCAGTCGACACTCTACCTATATATCCCTGCTTTATGGCTAGTTTCGATGACATTTAGTGGGCGTGAACCACTAACCTTCTTCTCACCTTCATCCCGCACAAAGTTAGCATCCGCAGCAGACTTCTTCTTGGGTTCACTGTGAAATCATCGAACATGATTTTTGAAATTGTTATCAAAAGTAAGCGAACATCATAATGAAAATGAACAGAACAAAGACTCAGTGAAGCGAATTTGATTGTTGAACAATCTACACAAGCAAGTAAGAAGATGATTAGAACAAAGGAAGTACTGCAAGATCCCTCAAAAGTCATTGACCTTTTTCTTTTGCTAGGATGAACATTGAAGCTAAACTTCTGCTTGATGTTGAGAAAATTAATGAAATATTATAGTCCGTGGGATGAGTGCTTTTTCAACTGATTGAAATTCACAGGAGGTATCATAATAGATTGCTTCTAAATTCCATGTATCTATGATCATATTACCACTTTCAAATTCAACTGAGCTGTGTTATTCTGCATAGGTTCACGAATGATTAATAAATGATCTGAATGTCGCTAACCATCTTCTATACTGTCATACAAATGTGCATTTCGTTTTCTTGTTTCAAACATCGACTTCGTAAGTAGCGCTGGCATCGCACAGATTACAGTGCGCAGGGCAGTGAATAGATATTTAATAAATGATGCATAGACGAGACACTTCACTAAATCATGATCTTGATTATCGGTCCAATATTTTACAAAAACTTTATCATTGATCTTTTTTATATGAACTAGGTACCCGGAGTTGGAGTTCTATCAAATTGGTGGGTCTCCGCACCTATCCGCATCTTCACTAAAAACGATCGTCTGCCAATGCAACTCTCGCCAACTGTCGTAGATAGATCAACTAAATTTCAATTGTGCAAACTTTAATCTCCTATGCACTGTAAATCATCAGGTCCTATTTAAGTATGAATCTGAGTACTAGACAGAAGAGTACTAGAACTACCGAACTTTAATTCACAGAAGTACCACATTGTTACCAAATGTACTAGATAAATGCATTGTACTAGCAGCATGCAGCTGGTAATGACAGCGTACACTTCGACATAATATCGACTGTTTGTCTATTCCCATCTGAGATACGAGTGTAGTAATAGTAGTAGTAGTAGTTAATCGTTTATTTCAACATATAATGGAAAGCATGCATTTCAAAAATTATTACAAGGAATGTAAAAGTAAGTTAGCATTTCAAGAAACATACAATGAGAAAAATCAGCGGTTTCTAAATGACTTACAGTTGTATATCAAGAATGTTTGCATAACTGATTGCATAAAGAAGAGCAAGTAAGCACAAAGGAAGCTTTACGACATGAAGTGCGGCAAAAGGGTAAGAAGAAGTGGCGCGTTCGTGGCAAAATTGGAGATTGCAGAGAATGCAGCATATTATTCTTGTTTGAAATACCATGAAACACTTTCAAAGCTGCTGCTTGTCTTCGAATGTACACAGGAGTGAAAGCACTACAATCACAATCAACGCCGCACATGATTCTGTGAGATCTGCGTCGTATTTTTTCTAGTCTTTCAAAGTTCTTGCGATTCATTCCTACTACCAATGGGGCATCGTACTCGATCGTCGACAATACTAGAGCATTGTATGGAAGTATTAAGTCACTTGTAGGGAGGAGCTTCTTAAGTCTCTTAATTATGTACATCTGCTGATTAGCCTTTCTACATAAATTGTCTATATGGTCATCCCAAGATAATTTTTCATTATAGATCACGCCGAGGATAGAAAGTTTATTCTGAAGATTCATATTCACGTCAACAGAACGTTCGGTTTCTTGATCACTATTATGTTTGTCTTTTGAAAGTTCAAACTAAGGCCATTTCCATCACACCAAGTGTGCACATAAACAATTTCAGATTCAGAAATCACCTTGACATCAGAGTTGAAGAAAACAGGTGTCACAATTACAATGTCATCTGCATACTTTGAGAAAAGCGTGTTCTCACTTTGGGGTTGAAGAGTGCTCATGTGAATGCAAGATAAAAAGGGGGCCCGGAAATTAGTGGTAAAAAAGAGCTCAAGTAACCGTTTCTCTGTCGAACTCTCTGTAGCCGTCCTTGTAGATGGTCAAAACACCAAAGAAGAAAGTTTCGTGGTAGTGAGGCACTATCTAGAGACTTACATAGCTTTTCATTGTTGGTGAGCAGTAACTGTGGGAACAAGTGACGCATATCAAACGGTAAACATGCATCGAAATCGTCACTCGGGTCGCTTCTGTCTCAGGTAGAGAGTGTTAACAACTAAAAAATGACAATCTGTTGTGTTCCTGCATATCGAATTGCGTATAGTGAAACAACAGAGGATTCTGCAAACTAACATGTGACCTTTTATGGATATCTCTCAATGAGCCTTAGAAATCACTTTGGATCAAAGGCATCCTCAACGACAGTGCTTTCAGCCCTGTCTATCTATCATTTACTCCGACTCCACTTTGAGTCCTGTCAACTTTTTTCCATCCTCTCCGTCAGTGATTTTAGTCTTGTCAAATTTTACCCACTTCAGCGACACCTTTTCATTATTGTGCATGTTTAATGGATCCAAATGCATTTGTGTTTATTTGCCAAAGCAGTTCTTCTATGGATGTGTGCATGTGATATAGCGGGTTAGATATGCCGCATGACAATTTTCGATATAGTGGAAATGCTAGTCCTATCCCAGTGAAAAAGCCGAAGTCGGCCAGACTTTGGCACCGAATTCCTGCCGACTTTGGCAGTGGGAAAGAGAGCGGAAGTCCAGCCAAAGTTGGCATGCCGACTTCCAGCCAAAAAAAATACCGCCAACATACTACTTGATTCTGTTTTATCAAGTAGTATGTTGACGGTTATCATTATTCAATCTCGGGATATAAAAACACCTTTTTTAACGCGATCTAAATATTATATTATAATGCCCACAAATCAGGATACTCATCATCCGGCAATTCTGACAAGAAGCGACTGTTTTTCCTCGCACAGAGCCATATTCTTTGTCTTTTGATCCGCATAAGAAGAGGTAACTGGATCAAGTGTCCCTCGTCATCTCGTGTGAATTTTCCAGTGAATCCACATCTTCCACAATCCTGTAAAAAATTATGACATAATGAAATATAACATATACCTACGGCACAGAAATTGTGGGTACCTATCAGATATAGAATTTGATGACTGGAGAAAAATAGACATAGATGTTTAAACCAAAGTTTCATGTCTTTCTCTGTAGATTTGTGTACTACAATCTGTATGCCACGTAGTGTAAACGCAACGAAAAATCTATCAATTGAAATAGTCGTAGCAGATAATTGAAGAAAATTGATGTTTCAAATGATAAAAGACATCATTTCTGTGTATAAGCAATATTTATGAATATTTTTGTAACAATCAGTTCATCAATTGACAAATCTAACAAGTTAAATAAATATACAAATACTTCTTTGTCACCGCCCATGATCATAATAAAATTACCAGTGCTGCTCTAGTTTTAAATAGCAAATCATATTTTTATTCTATGAATGCAAGTTGCTAAGTATTCAGGATCTTTATCACCTACTATTGCATATTTCGGTGCAATACATTTTTTGACAACAAATAGAACTTATAATATTGTTATATATTTCGCGTTTCTTTCTGAGTCACACACATTGTGACAACAATGCAATGATGCCTACCAGCATGCTTTAGCCAATCCTATTGATATGTCAATTACATGAAAACGATGTCAATAACCACCAGACTTCAGGCCACATGGGAAGGCTGTCATTTTTATCACGACACATTCAACTATGAAAAATTGAAGAGAACTTAAATTTTCAATTATTTTAAAAATGATCCATTGAAAATTTTGAATAGAACTTGAAGTTTGAACTGATAATCAATTAATCATAACAACAGGTTCATAGATCTATACATATTTTTTTAACTTGCGACTTTATGGTTCACAATTCAAGTAAATTTTGATCATTCACAATACATTTATTGTTTTACAATTAATTACAATGATATAATGATTAATAATTAATATGAGCTTATAATAAAATAATATATATAAAAATATGTAATAATTAATTAATGTATAATATAATGAGAATAATATGAAAAAGTTAAATACGCCTTAGCTTATGTATTCCTACACATTGATTGTAAAAAATTCTTCATTATGATTTTTCGGCATGCCTATGTTAACTTTCCATGCAGTAAATTCATTGCCTGGAGGCTGGTTTTATAACGCTAACGGAGGCCTATCATACAAAAAGATGTGATATTTGACTAATCGACCTTTAACTCATCAAGGAAAGGCAAATGATCAATATTGATTATTAGTCCGGGTGCTACTGACACTTTCTTCCTAAATTCGCGCACAAAGGACTTAATAGCATGGATTTGTAAATCTTGAAACACTGAATACAAAGATCAAATTCTTGAGTGTCACAGCCAGTCGCTTTTGATTAAAGGCAAGGTTAAAGGATTCCCATAGGAATCCAATTCTAAAATTCAAGAAATATCTATGGTTTGTGAAATACCTGGCAATTTTCGTACATTTTCTTTTGCAGAAAAGAAACTATTTATCAGAATGTCATGAAATCTGAAACATGATTGAGTTCAGAACATCAACTTCGATATAAAAGTTGAAGTGAGTCACATGATTCAGCATTTCATGTCTGAGATACTCTACAAAATGAGTAAATTTCATGCTTTGATTTAATCTCCAAGTGTTTCACAATCCATAGATATTTCTTGAATTTTAGAATTGGATTCCAATGGGAATCCTTTAACCTTGCCTTTAATCGAAAGCGACTGGCTGTGACACTCAAGAATTTGGTTTCTGTATTCAGCGTTTCAAGATCTACAACTTTGTTATTATTGTTCCGTTCTTCCAAAAATATATGCATGCAAATCTCTATGAAATTCTGCTCAATGCCTTACGTCACAAAAGATAATTTCATGTGCATTCTTTTAAAACTGCATTATTATGTTTCTCTATGATCTTGCTATCAATCATTCATTCGCAACAGATTGAGCCACAGCGCTTCAGAGAATTTCGCTTCATTCTATCATTTTATTTACCAAATTGCAATTTTAAAGACAATGCCATCAGTGGTTTAGATATAGAAGCACACATGCTAAAATGAATCAGTTATCAAAAAGAAATTTTGTCCAATAGAAAGCTAAGATTACAAACGCAAAAACAATTATACAGACGCAATCTACTATTTAACAATTGAGACCTGTCAGTAGCGGCAATGAGTACAGATTAATGACCACAGACCGAAGGAATAACACTCGCATCGCAGAATCTCTACTCATTGCCGCTACTGACAGGTCTTAATTGTTAAATAGTAACACAATGTCAGTAACTTGTAACTTCTTAGCTTTCTATTGGACAAAATTTCTTTTTGAAAAATGATTGATTTTCACATGTGGGCTTTTATACTAAAACCACTGATGAAGAAGACATTGTCATTGAAATTGAAATTTGATAAATAAAATGATAGAATGAAGCGAAGTGCCCATAACCTTTCATTATTTGTTAATAAACATTTTTAGAAAACTGAGTGAGTGATGCTATCCACTTGAATAATAATAAATGAAAACTATCCGCGTTTATTGGCCACGCTTGCTCTATTCAAGCATCAAGGAATGACAAATACAAATTGCATCTTTCACAGAAAGACGCATGCCTCAATAGAGAGAGCAAAACGTGGTCAAGGTACTTAGATAGCTTTCATTATTACGCTTAAGTTGACAGACCATCGTTACATACGTACTGGGAAATGATTCATTACATTTAAATTCTACTTTTCTATGCGAGTGCGTATTGTTTGTCGCAATGAAATTGATTTCATAAATTTTTTTGAACGCAGCTGTTTTTAAAAAATTATATAATTTATTGAAAGTATTTATTGTCTATGTCTCAGCCGCACATTGTCATCTTTTGCATAGCAATTTGATATATCGTTTATTCAATTTCATTGTTGCTAATCTGAAATGCAATATTAAAACCGAATAATTTATTTATTATTATTATTGCTAGTTTCTCTTTCATCAAAGCAGAAGCCCCAACAATTCGCACAGCTAGGATATACTACTCCATGCGGCACACAGCTGCACGATTCGTATACGATTCAAACTTTTTGCGAGTCAGAATGTGTGTCACACACCAAAAGCAGTATCACACATTGGTCCGCGTGAATTGAACATGAGCAAATAAGAGGGGAGAACAAATACAGGTGAGCAAGTATGTGATGCGAGTGGCAAGGCCAAACACACGGGAAATCTTGGCAAACAGACACAAAATACAGATTGCGCTCGCTCCGCAAAGGAGGTCATAGACAGCAACAGACATTGCGTAATACTAATTGACCATACACTCAGACAACGAAAACAAGGAAGAAATATAGGTAGACAACTAAATGAAGGAGGATAAAAAAAAGACAAATGTTAAACATGTACATGAGAAATAAACTATGCAAACACCAAACACAATAATACGGAAAATTAGATATTGTAGTTTCGAATGCTCCAAACAAGAATCATAAAATGATATAATTACTCAGTTTTAAGATAATGTCATCGTCAATGACAGCTAGGAATAGAAATTTTCTAGAGATAGTCTTTACATCCAACCTAAAGAAGCACAGCTTCCCATTTGCACCATTCGAGAACGGAGTACATTCAAAAGATCACAAAATCATATATCCAAGGGAAGCTATGTAATTATTAAATATCTCTATTAAATTATCCAAATTTTCGTCGATAAACTGACAACCTGCTGAAAGGAGCAGTGTCGAACATCTCGCGATTTTATCAAATACGCAGACATTCAGGGCAATGATTTCATTGAATGTTGATCAAGTACGGAGTTTCATGATTTTACTGTACATGCACTATATATTTCACATGTAAATATTTTCTATTTTTAAATTGCACTGTTCCGTCCAACACTTTGGTTTCGTCATACCGAATAAAATACGAAGTTCACAAAGATTCAGACAGAATCCATGCATGAGAATTTAAATATGGAAGTTTTGTTTTTTGAATATCCATTAACCGCATCGCACTCTATTAACTTGCATATTACCCAATCGCACCAATACAATCATCAATATAATTTCTTGAAATTTGAAATCAATAACTTCTCATTATTTGTCTTTTCATTAAAATTAGGCTATTATGTTTTAATATTTAACGAATAGGACTATTTGAAAGTTGTCAAGATATAAGCAGACTCATTGACAGCTGGCGCACGATAGATGAATAGATATTTCATTCCAAAACTATTTGGTAAGCTTCAGCATCTATATAATAATGCCGAGCAGAGATTGAGTCATATGCATTTAGTTTTGTAGCGAAGCGTATGTTTACAGTAAGTTTAATTGATGTATTTATCAACTAAATAGTCAATCGTTATGAAGATTCGCTATTCTTTCGTATAGTTATGCCACCTTAGAACTCGAACGAGAAGGAATATCCCAAGTGTGATTGTGTAGGTTAAAACATCACTAGTCGTTCACGTTACTCTTTGACGTATCTCCAAGTTTTTCTTTTTCTCGTACATTCACTTGGCCTTCTATATAATAAACAGCTTTATCGAAACATAAGACATAGGGAAGGCCATAAATCACACAGAATACTTTCCTAACACGACAGCTTTGATAGAATTCTACATGTACATTTCAAGTAGCATTTAACACGTGTGATCAAATTACAAGCAATCATCGCACCGACAAACACATGTTTCCGCATTCATGCCGAAATCATTTGGGCTGTCAAATCTCAAGTGAGAAATTGTTTGCTCTACGCCACAACATGTGGCCACTCATAGTTAATCATTTAATTGTCTCGCGTTTCTCCTTGATTTTCCTCGCCCCGCGACATTCCCCCAAGCGAAAGTTGCCGTATCTGGTCTGTAGCGCGTGCTGCTGACTTGCGTTGTGGGCGAGATGTCTTATCTGCATACGTCACATCTGTTCCCGTGCGAGTTGGTGAAGTCGTAGAGATTTCTCTGTTGGCGAATTCAAGAGGAACCAACAGTCTGATTGGCCGAGTGAGGATTGATCCATTCTCCAGTGAAATTCGTGCCGAACGAATTCGTCCATCCTTTGAAGGTATTGTGTTGATGATTTGACCACATCGCCACCGGCCCCTCGGTATATTTCGATCCATGATGATAACTCTGTCTCCAATGGTAGGGACAGAGTTGCAGACTGATCGTCTAGCAGTTTCGTGATTACTGGGCCGTTCGCGTAGACTCAGGAGATACTCGCGCTGCCACCGAGTCCAAAATTGATGCAGCAAAGCTTCTCCATGCCTCCAAAGTTTTATGAGGTTTTGACGAGTGTCTCGTCTATCGTATGGTTCGAAGATCGGGTCGCTTTCGTCAAGACAAATAGGTGGGATAGCAGAATCGGGTTGAATCCCTAAAAGATTTCTAGGAGTCAAGGGAAGAGCGTCTCGCATATCAGAACCTACATAAGTTAGAGGTCGATTATTCAATATACTTTCAATTTCCGACAGTAAAACGTCAAGTTGACGTTGTGTGAGAAGGGATCCATCAGATAATTTTCTCAATGCCATCTTTACTGTTCTAATAAGGCGTTCATAAAAGCCACCCATCCATGGAGACTTCTCCGTAATAAATTTCCACGTGATGCGGTTTGTTGCTGCGTACTCTTGAATAGCCATGTCCCTCCAAAGATTCGAAATGACCTGATGTCCAAGCTTAAAATTCTTTGCGTTATCGGAGATTATCAGACTAGGAGTTCCTCGTCGGCTGATAAATTTCGTAAAACAATTAAGGAATTCTAAGGCTGATAAGTCAGATGCTAATTCTAAGTGAATCGCTCTGGTCGATGCGCAGGTGAAAATGCATACCCAAACCTTTTCATTTTCTTCCTGATCGTTTGAATTTGAGTGTACATAGAATGGGCCAAAATGATCGATTCCAACTGTAGAAAAAGGCCGACATTTTGAAACGCGTTCAGTAGGGAGAACAGGAAATTCAGGTGGACTGTATGGTTTTCCTTCCCATTTTTTACAAATCTGACATTTAGTTATTATGGCTTGAACTTGCTTTCGACCTGCTATCAGCCAGTATCGCTGTCTGATATCTGCCAGGGTATGGTTAGTACCAGAGTGTCCACAATCTTCATGATAACTTTTGATGATCATATTCGTGAAAGGGTGATTCTTGGGTAAAATTATCGGGAACTTGGCATCATAAGGAAGAGAACTATTATCGATTCGACCCATAGAACGTGCGATGCCCTCATCATCAATGAACAATTTCAATTTTTGAATTTCTTGATTCGCGCGGTTATGTTTAAGTGCATCGAGCGTTTCTTTCATATCTGAGTTCTGAGCAGATGAAATCCATAGCATCCTTGCGCTTTCTAACTCCTGTGCTGTTAAGGGGGTATTTTCTTCAGTGATTTTGTTTTCTGTTCTTTGTTTGATAGCTGTTCTCCGTAGGCACTCCCCTAATGAAACGAAGTTGTCAGGATTCAAATCGAATGGATATGTTCGGGAATGTGAAGTGAGGACGGAGGATTTTGTAGAGGCCTGTTTTCTTTCTTCAATCTCGTCGTGGGCAGGATTTACCTTGTCGATAGTGTGTTGAGGCCAATTCTTTTCATCACGCTTCAACCATTTTGGTCCTTGCCACCAAAGCGTGCTTTCTTTCAATTCAGGGAATGCCATTCCGCGTGTTGGAAGATCTGCTGGGTTATCCGTAGTGTGGACGTAACGAAATTCTGCTTTATCGAGTCTTCGAATTTCTTTCAATCGATTTTCAACAAACACTGAGCGAAGTTTTTTGCTATTGATCCAATGTATGACACATTGAGAATCAGTCCATATGCAGTAACGATTGAAACTATATGGAAGTTGTGCAATGAGATAATTCATAATGCGTGTACCAATTATGACACCGAGTAATTCTAAACGCGGGATTGTGATTTTCTTTGATATTCGATTTTTTGATAGTATTAGCGATGTTGATACAGATTCATTTTTGGCGATTCTGATGTAGGCACAGGCTGCGTATGACTGACCGGAAGCATCACAGAAACAGTGTAATTCAATCGTGTCGAAGTCTTCTTGGCTGATGTAACGGGGAATTTCAAGTGTGGAAATTGCGGATAGATCAATGATAAGTGAGTCCCATTGTCTTCTTAATTCGAGGGGTAAGGGTTCATCCCAATTGCTTGAGCGTTCATTAGATTCACGAAAAAGTAACTTGCCTCTCATGGTGATGGGGGAAAATAACCCAAGCGGATCGAACAATGTAGCAGTAGCATGAAGAAGGGCTCTCTTTGTAATTGCACTTGCGATCTTGAGGTCAACTTGAGGGATGTGCAATTTATCATTTGTGGTATTCCATTGTAGACCGAGGACTTTCACTGTATCACCTTTTGCTCTGTCTTCTGGATTAATCGATTCAGTGAATTCCTTTGAATTTGAGGTCCATTCACGAATATTCATTCCGGCTTTATCGAATATCTCCTTGGCATCATGATAAAATTTGAGGGCATCTGGAGTCGATTGCTTAGCAATAACTACGTTGTCCACATAGATGCTGTTCTGAATCTCGTCAGCTATTGTTGAATTTGAATGCCTCAAATGATGAGAGATAGTTGCGCTTAAAAGAAATGGACTAGCAATCGTACCGAATGGAATTCGCGTAAATCGATAGGTTCGTAGGTTTTGATCGGAAGGAGGTTTCGTGTTATCCTTAACCCATAAAAAGCGTGCAGCATCTCGATCAGGCATTTGTAATCCGATTGACAGAAAGGCTTTCTCAATATCGCTGATTACGGCTATCGGTGACATTCTGAATCGAAGTAAAATACCAGTCATATCACATAGGAGTAAAGGACCGGGATAAAGTGCGTCGTTCAAACTTGTATTTCGTTTATTTGTTTTTGCCGATGCGTCGTAAACTATTCGTAGTTTAGTCGTGCTGTGGTCCTTTCTAACACCGTGGTGTGGCAGATAGTGGATATTTGATCCTTGAAAAGTCATTGAGTCGGGAACTTCCTCGATCACACCTTTCAACTCCTGTGATCTTATTACGTCATCGTAGGTTTTGCGAAGCAATTCTTCCTTATCTAATCTATTCCACAAACTGCGTAATCGACCTTTAGCTAATTCGTAATTGAGAGGTAGTTCAGGGCTATCCATCCGCCATGGAAATCGAACGTGGTATCTTCCATCTGCGTACTTGATATTTGAATTGAATTGATCGATGGCGTCATCCTTATCGTTTCGCGTGGGAGATTCAGTGATGCCTATCGACTCAAGGTTCCAAAAGCTTTCAGGATGCGAATAGAATGTTATGGGGTTTTCGATTGTAAGTAATGCAGCGTTCGTCGTACTTTTAGACTCGTCTTCTTCCTTCGTAGGTCCAGAAATGATCCAACCGAATATGCTATCTCGAATAGCGAGTCCGAGGCTTTGATCTAAGATCACAGTCGAGTTACTCGTATACACCTTGTTGATGAGATTCGATCCAATAATAACGTCGATAGCGATTTCCTCACTTCTTGATTGAGGAGGATCAGCAAGATGACATTGTTTTAAAATTGGGTACTTGTTACCAGATAACCCAGGACGTGCAATTCTACCTGTAAGGACTCGGAACACATGTGCCTTAGTTTCGATCATTTCACCTTGACGACCGATAAGCGACATCTCAACTACAGGTACTCGAAAGGATTGAAATGTATCAGTTCCGAATGTGCCTATCTGTAAGGTTACGTGGTCAACCGGTTTCAAACCCAATTCTCGTGCTTTCGACTCAGTTATCTTAGTACGGTGACTTCCAGTATCGATAATTGATCTGGCGCTGACAATCGTGCTCGATGATTGATTCTTGATATCAATCCAAGCAGAGGGCATGAATATCTCTTCATCGCTTGCTAATAAGACGTTCTCATGGACGACTTGATTTGTCGAATCGGTTTGAACTTGACTAACCACCTCTCCATTGTTTCTTTGTCTACCGTACTTTGCGTAACATATGCTGGGGTGATGATGCGATGCATTACAATGTTTACATGACCTTTGTTTTCTACAGAACTTAACCGTGTGTCCACTTCCCAAGCAAGTAAAACAGAGGCGGTGTGAGTTCAAGAATTCCTTTCTTGCGTCAGCGTGTCTTATTTGGGGACAATCTTCAGAATAATGACCATTCGTGGAGCAGTAGGTACACCTTTTCGTAACCTTCATATTTGGCCTGCTTCCTGAGGCAATAACGGCAGTAGCCTTAGTGCTATGCCCACCTGATCTTTGCTGAGGTCGTTCAATCATTGACTTAGGGCGTTCAGCGGCTTTAATTTCGATCTCGATCAGATCTCCTAACTCCTTCAACTGCCAATCACTGTTTCCTTGTTGACGAGTAACACCTGATTCTACTTCAGGGGGTAGTTTATCTAACAGCAATGAGATGAAGATTAATTCTTTCCAGTCTTCTACGTGTATGTTGTTGAGGTATCGAACATGCATGAGAAAGCTGTTGTACATCGTTTTCAGTTTTAAAGCGTTCGTAGCAGGAGGTAAATGACACAATGACCGTAGATGAGATAGTGTTACAAGCTGTTCTCTACCAAAACGCTCAATCATGCGCCCACGCACATCCTTGTATAGTTCGTTGGTTGGTATCGTGCCCTCAAAGGCGGCCTTTGCATCATTGTCTAATAGACTGAGAAGATGAGTCAGTTTTACACATGGCTCTAAATCGTCATGTTTATCGATTGTTGCGTTGAAGGCTTCCCAAAAGGCCTTGAATTTCATCGGGTTACCATCAAACCTTGGCAGCTGAATTTCAGGTAATCTCGTTGATCTGTAACCTTTGTTCTTGTGCGATTCTAGGCTCTTGATAGTAATTCTGAGTTCGCTGATCAGGTTTTGGCTCCTTTCTTTGTAACTATCAATTTCTTCTAGTTCCTTATCTAATTCATCTTCGTCGATGCCCTTTGACGTTATGTTATCAAGGAATCGTTCGTTTAAACAATTGAGTTCATTGGTAACGTCTTCAGTACGTTGGAGTAATTTAGATAAAGACTCAAGATCGAGGCTCGAATTGAATTTGTTGCGGTTTACTTCGTTTTCTATTTTTAGAATTGTTTGAATGGCCCTACACCTTTGTTTTGAGATCAAACATTCCTTATCATTAGTAGGGGAGCTAATGGAATTAGTAGATCCTAACATGCGAGACGTATCCCCTCTAATCCCAGAAATAAAGGAATTCAACTCACTTATCGTCGTCAGTATCAGCAGTTGTCGTTCCTCGGCCTCGTTGATTTCGGATTCAACTTCTGGAGATAGTGTGTCGTCGTCAATCAAGTCTATATCAATCACACTTAGGATCGAAGCGTCGATGTCAGCTAGAAGTTTCTGTTTCGTCGTCAGTTGAGTCACAATTGCGTTCAGCTCACTGAGTTTCGTATCGTCGTTGCGTTCTTGAGCTTTATTGATCAGCTTCGTAGCACATGCACGATGAATCGCGCGAGATTGGCGTAGTTCTTTCAGTGACATCCCGGGTCGCGGCACCATGTAGGGAAGCGTATGTTTACAGTAAGTTTAATTGATGTATTTATCAACTAAATAGTCAATCGTTATGAAGATTCGCTATTCTTTCGTATAGTTATGCCACCTTAGAACTCGAACGAGAAGGAATATCCCAAGTGTGATTGTGTAGGTTAAAACATCACTAGTCGTTCACGTTACTCTTTGACGTATCTCCAAGTTTTTCTTTTTCTCGTACATTCACTTGGCCTTCTATATAATAAACAGCTTTATCGAAACATAAGACATAGGGAAGGCCATAAATCACACAGAATACTTTCCTAACACGACAGCTTTGATAGAATTCTACATGTACATTTCAAGTAGCATTTAACACGTGTGATCAAATTACAAGCAATCATCGCACCGACAAACACATGTTTCCGCATTCATGCCGAAATCATTTGGGCTGTCAAATCTCAAGTGAGAAATTGTTTGCTCTACGCCACAACATGTGGCCACTCATAGTTAATCATTTAACTGTCTCGCGTTTCTCCTTGATTTTCCTCGCCCCGCGACAAGTTTTGACAAGATGACGGACCCAGGTGCAAGCGATCTTTCTTTTTTTGCAAAATGATGTCATGATGGCATGTAAATGCCATCTTGCATAATAAAGAGAAAGATCACTTACACCTAGGTAATTCTGCTTATTCAAAACTATATATAAAAATAATTTCGTAAAATATGACTTATGCAGTTGATCATTTATTTTCAGCAACCCCTACATGTGCAGAAAATAATTCTCTTTACTACTAGGCCTAAGATGAAAAGAAATTAGACATCTCACCTGTAAGCTCGCAATTGATGACATCAATCGTTGGAACACATTTTGAGATCATATGCATCAGGGTCCATACTACGTGAGAATGCCGATCATGAGATGATTTTCAAAGATCTGTTTTTGTCAGCGAACAATGTCGGAGATAAAGTCGCTAAATATGAAGAGTGAATCAAATCACAAAATGTTTTGTAAGATGACAAAGGCAGAAGTTTAATCACGGCAACTGCCTATATCTGCAACTTGAAAAGATCCATAAATGACTTCTGCGAATTGATTGTGAAGGTCGAACAGCGGTAGCAGATTTGAATTTCCTCTGAATGTCCAAAGAAGCAAATGGTGATCATTGATCAAGGCATCGTTTTAAAAAGTTGGGTAGTACTTTTGATCGTAGGCAGTAAACTGTTTCACAGGACACGAATCTAAGACCGATGCGCTGCGCAAGTAGAATATGAATGACTCCATGACCTCTGCATCCTTTCTCGCTGTCATGTGATGATTGAGACACGTCGATTGAAGGTCGCTAAATATCAGTAGCCCAGGCGGGAACACGGAAATATTTTGTGCGCGCGATTCTCCTTTACTCGCGGAGCACAAGTAACATGAAATGATGTCCGCGAGGGATATCTTTTCTCCCTGTCATTGTCATGTGAATGAGGCGCGTCGATTGAAGGTCGCTAAATAGCCTGGGTGGGCGTATGGAAATAATTTGCGCGCGCAGTTCTCCTTCAGTAATGAAATGTGAAGTTTGCGTCGGAAGACATAGGCCTACATAAAAAGGATCAACTGGAGTGCGTTCTTCTGATATTGAACTATTGCAATTGAAATAAATGCAAAAAAGTGCAGACGCAAAATTTTGATTTCATAATAGTATATCATACCATGCGAAATAATTATGATTTCATGAATCAAATTTTTAGGAAATTTATGGGGAGAAATTTTTGATGCATTTTTACGCAGGATATGCATAAAGATCAATTTGTTTTCGAAGATGAACATAAGTAGAGTTTACAAAACTATTTAGGAAATAGACAGCAAGAAGTGAGTGAGGGAGAGAGAAAGAGAGAAGATGAACGACAGAAGAGATATGACGAAGAGAGGGAGAGAACAAGAAGATAAAGAAGAGAAGTGAGCTGAGGAGAGACAAGAAATGGAAGAGGAAGATAAGTGAGTAGAAAGAGAAGAAACGAGAAAGTGACGAGTCCTCAGGCTTTTTGCCTTACTTTTGAAATTCGAAAGCGATTTTGACGAATTATTAGGAAACATCGGTAACACAAAATCAATATGATCAATATCAATAGTAATGAGTATTATCCATAAATGCAGGTCTACAAATTATTGTTAAGTATGAATTAAAAAGATCCTAATAACGCAATAAAAATTAGGCCTAATTAGGGCTTACTGATATCGATAGCACTTAATAATGAAGTAGGCCCAACTGGTACCCGAAGAGACCAAAATGATGCATTTGTTAAAAATAGTACCGGAACTTCGGTAGGCTTAGGTGATATGCAAATAATTTATACTGAAAGTTTAATCAATGCATCACATAATCGTAATTGAAAATTATTCCAATTGTGGTGAAAGAATGCATTACTTCTCCACCTTATTTGCATATATACAATGGAAACAATTCATAAACAGGTAAAAATATGTAATACCAAACCAACGACAACACAGAAGTAAGCAGAACTACTAATTGTGTTGCCAAACTCTGAGGGAAGTGGGACCAATTTCGGTTGCCAACTTATGCGCCAGCTTGGCATGCCAACTTTTGCCAACATAATAAAAATCTATACACTGATAAAAGATCAATCACAAACTGTCTAGATTCAACTGTGAGCATCATTTACTTTGTTTTATCATGATTTCTTTACTCAAAAGTACTAGATTTCGAAATTAAAAATTTATGCCGACTCATGCCAACCGGCGGAAGTCAGACCGACTTCCGGCCGACTTTGGCTTTCTCACTGGGATGCAAGTCATTAAATGAGTACGAATTAAGTCCTATGCTTTCGAACTCAAAGAGTACTAGATTTTGGACTCATTTCTTGGTTGTTGTTGGTACTCTGGTTCAATACACTTTCTAGAAATCATTTGGAACTTTATGAATATCAGTGTGCTTTTTCAAGATAGAGTGGCTAGTTTATCTACAATCGGCTAAATCAATCTATAATTTGCGAAGTAGAAATACAAAATAGATTAACGCAATATTGTGAAGATAATCTATAAGGTTAAACTTTATTGTGAAACAATACAGAAGAATAGTGGCTTCCGATGTTTTTGGAGCATTAAGTCTACTGAAGAATTTTTGAACGATGCAAATAATAAAAATAATGTCTTTTCAATTCAAGTATTCTATTTTTCTACATTGTACACTAACCTCAATCATGAAGACATATGTGCACATTTGTTTAGCTTGCTGGAGCTAGTTTTTAACTCCACGTCGAGAAAATTGCTTTGTGTTGGTATTAATAAAACTTTTTGCGCTGGTAAAACGTACAAGGGTTATCACTATTTTAGTTTGGAAATGTTGAAGTCCGCAAATAAGTTTGTTATTTCGGAAGTTTTCGTTGTTTTTGGTGGCTTGGCAATCAAGCAGGTTAGGGGGCATTCCTACGAGGGGAAATTGCAGCCCTATGTTAGCTGATTTGTTTTTGTGCCACTGTGAATTCGTTTTTATGAAATCGTTAGTGTCGAACAAGACATTCGGATTAGCTAGATTGATGTCTTGCACCACACGTTACATTGATGATATATGTCTTTTCAATTATAAATATTTTGACACTTTGTTGACTAAGATTTATCCCGCGGATTTGGAGGCTGAGAGAAATGGGACGGATAACACCTTAGTGGAATATCTCGATGTCAAGCTTAATATTTGTAGTGATGGTTTACATACATCAGTTTTTCATAAGGTTGAACAATTTTTTTTTTGATGTTATTGGTTTCACTTTTCCTGACAGTCTTCTTCCTCTTCATATGGGTGCGAATGTCTTTGCCAGTCAAGTTCTTCGTTACTTTAGGATATGTTCTCATCTGCCGTATGCCATTGTTAAAGTTAAAAGCACGTTTAAAGTTTTTGTGAAACGCGGATATGAAGCCTGCAAGTTAATCAAATGTATGGAGAGACTGTTGAAAAAATCATTTTTTAGTTTTGCTTAAATTTGGTCAACCAGAGAATTTTGTATTTTGTGTGGCTTCATTTAAGAGTGTTATCATTGTTTAAGTCATGTGTGGGGTCCGCCTTTTTTTGCGGGGGTCCACCAGCTAGGGTTTGAGCGTGCAAAATGTTAAAGGACCCGAAACGCGACCTAGCTGGTCATTTTGCTGATGAACCCCTTCTATGTTTATTCTTTTCTGGTATGTCTTGTATAAAGATTGTAAATATGTTTTATTGTTCGGTATGCCATCTAAGTATTATTTCTTTCTTTTATACTACCCGATGACCGGCGTGAACGCTTTCAACAGCCCTTTCTCAGGGCTACACATTAAGTATTTATTGAGTTTCTATTGCATATTATTGTTCATTCGAAGTGCACTAACCTGACTTTTCCCAAAACTGTCCACCGACATAGGGAGGCTTGAATTTGTTTTGCCACATGGACAAAGGCATAACATCAACACTAAAGATAGTTAGCTGAAGAAAATGAAGGGAGAAAATTAAGTAGCTTAGTATTGAATCACTTTTTCTACTTAATCAGAGAAGACACAGATAATGTCATTTTGCCGAAAACTTCGATCTCTTTCCATCTGATTTCCAAGTGTTTTTTATCCTGTGTGGTAAGAGGAACTTGGCAGACGTGCAGATTCACAGCAATCTCTGGATGAATATCATTTTGAGAAAGACAAATTTTCGGACGTGTTCTCAGTCTGGCTGCCAGATTCACAACAGCCAGGTTCACAGCTTCTGTTAAACACATTAAAACTCACATTATTAGTCACTCCTTATTTTATGTTTTTGTTAATTTGGAAGGGAACCTGTCTTCATGGCATGTTAGCTAGTCGTACTAGGGCCAACTTATACATGTAATTGTGTCTGATAATCACTGAAAAGTACACGCCTTCATACGATGTCGTCATCTAAGACCCCATGATAAGTTAATTTTTGATTTCTTCGGGCGTTTTTTCAGCTGACAGGCTGCTTCATATTATTATTCACCCCTTGGCATATTTTTAGAGTGCTTGTTTTCTTGACTCAATAATGATGTGGAACAATTCATGATGGCAGTTTATCATCCTCATGCTAAACTGTGTGTATCGAATGTGTATACACTTCCGATTTTATCAAATGAACTCGAGGGGATATATATGTAATTGGCAATTACTACCAAATGTCAGATATGCAAATGTTTGCAGTTTTTAAGAAATTGACCACGGAATTGAGTGATCATGATTGTAATGCAGAAGGAATAATGGTATTTTATATATTCTAATTAATGCTTGTTCAAATAGCAATTCGATGAGTTCCTAATACTTTCATGCTCAACCTCAAATGTACAGGTACCGCAAAAGGTCTGGACGCACTTGGAAAATTTGTTGATTTTTCATATTTCTTTTGTATGTTTACATTATCCCTCCTGTAGATCTATTTCATCTACATGTAAGTGATACATAAAGTCAGACGCAGTTGTTAATGAAAACACGATGAGCGGTGGATGTTTTATAAAGCCGAAGGACCGCTGACATTTAAAACAGAAAACTTGAAAATTTTCAAGTGCGTCCAGACTTTTTGCGGTATTTTCGTGATCATGTCAGGCAACCTCTCATCAATTCATGCAATTCATGAAATTCCCTTGATAATAAGCTTAATTTATAGAATATAATAGAATATACCTTGTAATAGAATGCGTTTATTTGATGGATTGAAAATCAATACAGTTTCATACACAAGTCAAATGAAGATACATGTACAAAAGATCGAAGAAAACAAAAACATCAAATTATATCAAGTGAATGAATTCATAACGGATATACACATACCGACATAGAAAATACATGGCTAGGACATTTTACTGTTGACCAATTGGCAGGCATACGGGAAAATGTCTTTAATCTTCTCTCAGTGCGGCAGACTGGAAGACAGAAGTGAGAGGTAAAAGTCTTTCGGAAGATAGCTATTAAAAGGATGTTCTTTATTACAATCACATTTCGTCAGAAAGTCAACAGCAGCCTTTTCAAAACGGGATTCGATCGATGTAAATTTACTACAATCACAGCCTCGACTACATATGATGCGATGAACTCGATTTTGAAAATTCTGTAACTTTTTAGTGTGCACAGCATTTAAACGACCATAGACTGGTGAGGCATACAAAAACAGTGACGAAATCAATGAATGGTATACGTTTATGAGATCATCAACATGCAAAATTTTCTTTAAAACTCGGATAACATAGAGACGCTGTGACGCTTTTTTGATAACATTTACTATTTGTTCTTCCCATGACAGAGTATCAGTAATGATGAATCCTAAAATACATACTCTACTTGAGACACAAGAAAATACAGAATTATGAGCTGAACATACGTGATTACTTGAACGCTGGAAACAAAGTGTTGAACATTTGGAAGTGTTCAGTGAAAGACCCATTTCAGAAATAGTTGATGCAATTCTTCCCATGTGGGAGAATGAATGTTCGTTGACAGTTTCAATAATTGTGACATCATCAGCGTATAAAAGTATCTTTGACTCGGTGCATGTATTGCACAAAATAGACATAAAGATGGCAAAAAGATATGGTCCCATCACTGATCCCTGGGGAACACCTGATTGAACAGGAAATGCAGCACCTGTGACACCATTTACTGAAACATATTGATATCTGTCACTAAGAAAAGTCAGAAGCCAGCGTAGGAAACCATGATCAAAATTCAGCTGGTTCAAATGATTTATTAGTCTGTGGTGTTGCAGTCTATCGAAAACCTTTGTCATATCTAGACAAGATAGATGAACAGCATCGGTTGATGGCATATCGAGAGACGAGGACACAAAATCTACGATGTCAATTAATGCACTTGCAGTAGATCCTAATGGCCGAAAAGCATGCTGCTGGGTCCCGTAAGACTCGACAAAAAGTCCCTTCAAATACTCTTGATATTGCTGACAGGATAGAAATGGGTCTAAAATCTTTGATAGTCGGCTTGCATTTCTTCGGAACAGGACACACTCGACCGCATTTCAATAATGATGGAAAGCTTTGATCTGATATTGACCGGTTGACGATTTTTGCTATTGGCTTGCAGAGCAAGGGAGCACCTTTTTTGAGTAAGCGGGGGAGCAACAAGATCAGGACCTGCAGATTTATTGGGGTTTAGTCTTGACAAAACATTATAAACATCTAAAGTCAAAAACTTCTTTTGATAACGGTTGTAAATGGACATCATCATTGTGATTGAAATTACGGTAAAACTCATTAGAAAGAGCAGATAACAAGGAATTAACTCCACCTAAAGATGCAGACAAACCACCCAAAGAACTCGATTGACTTTTATTGCGAATGTTATTTACCACATCCCATGCATGTTTAGTAGACCTCTTGCAGTTTTGTTGCACCCAAATCTTTTTTGATTTTACAATCTCCTGCTTGACTTATTTCCGCTTAGTTATGATGCTTATTAGCAAATATTCATTCCTTTTGATATCCAACTTGTTTCTCACTACTTATATGGGGGCGTCATCTCGGTAGTATATAAAATGGCAAAATGTTGACTTTTTTAAAACCAGTTGCTCAAATAATTTTTTTGGACCACGGGAACGTAATCTCCGCAAAAAACAGATTATTTTCACAAAAGCTTTTATTTTTTTTTGAGTCGACACTCCACCTATATATCCCTACTCTACGATGCGAGTCATCATTTCTGATCATTGATGTATCATTTTCATTGATTTTCTGATAATTTTCTTCAGTTTTTTGCTGTCTTTGCTATTATTGCCATTAAAAGTATTCAAATTGATTGATTGTGATTCTAAAACATAAAATTATAATATGTACGTGCAGTTCAGTAAGAAAATGCATCTTTTTTTCCAGCTGATGCATTGTAAAAACGCAAAAATATTATTTCTTGCTGTAGCACAAATCTCAAGTATCGTCACCATATTTTTATGTCCGCCTTTTGACACTAAAAGAGCAGCAAAACGATGTAGCGTAGAATCAATGAGACGCGTGCCTGAGAAGTCGTTGCTGAATCGTCCTTCTGCCAGGCGCCTATCAGAACCGCAATCAGCTATTTTTTGTGATAATTATGTCAATCATTCTGAGGATTAGTGTACACTGTACATGCCACTGACAGCTGTTGTGTAGCTTCGTTGTAGAATATCATGGCTTATTATCATGATATCCTGGTTTATTATCCCAGGCGCGCGCATTTGGTTTCTTGGCGCACGATTTTTTACATAGTGGTCTATCTACTTTATCTGAAACTTTGGCGCCAAGAGCGCTTGAAGGTGGTGCGGTTTGCCAGACACTACAAGTGAGATGTTACAGACGAGATGGTTGTAGTAAATGAGGAAGAAAAAGCTCAAATTTTCTTCGCCGCCGTCGGAATGTATCAGGTCGCCTATTTCGTTGCCTTCATCAGAATTATCAGATGGAACAAGTTACGAAACTGTTCTCTTGGAACAAAAATATCCTCAGCGACGCATAAACAAGAAATTGGAGAAAGCCAACACTCAGAAATTCACAATGAGGACATTAGGACATGTCCGGCTCATTGACAAATGATATTCTTATTACATGATTAATAAATTCTTAAAAGATTAGTCTGCCTCTTCAATATCCAAGAATTTATGGGACAAAATGCGTCGCAGGCTGTCGAGAGACAACTTGATTAATTGCAAAATGACTAAATGCGCCTTGAGAAGCTATATAAGGTACAATTGTTTTCCTGCAATGAGCAAGAAAATTTCAAGAAATTGTTTTCTGTCAGACCCATGGGTGATGGCGAACTTAATAACGTGCATGAACCGTTGAGAAAAAGTAAAAGTATTAAGGAATATTTCCCTCATTAAGATGTTCGCAACCAACATATCAATTACCAGAAGACTGTTAGGTAGGCACAAGGAATATTCGTATTACGATTCCTTCGATACCGACTTCCCCTCTGTATCTCGATGCGGTTTTCTCCATAAACACAGTACAAAAATCATATATAAAAAAAACATATACTTCCGTCAGACTTTGGTATACAGATATGCTCTGAAATAATTTGTGAAACTGTTACGTAGTGGCTACGTAATCTTCTCCATAAACACATTACAAAAATCTACACATACTTCCGTCAGATTTTGGCATACAGATAGACGCTGAAATAAATTACGTAACTGTTACGTAGTAGCTACGTAGCTTTGGTCGATTAATGGTATTTTACGCATATACCTCACAATATCATTCTGCCTTTACTACAGAAAAGTCAATGTAATTCATTGCTTCATTATCAATTTATATTATCATTCATCATTTTCATGTTGCGAGCTATTTCTACAGTATTCACAATTGTTTCACTGACGGAAAATAACTACGCATCTTGGTGGATTTGAACCACCGACCTCTGACATTGATGTGTGGTGGTGAGGGTTTGATCCTGCCAATTGACAGAGTCGCGTAAGTGGCTCGTAGCGCAGTTGGTTAGAGCACAGGTCTAGTTAACCTTGTTCGTAGGTTCGAATCCTACCAGCCGCACATCCTTTGCATGGCAATTTGATCTATCGTTTATTTAATTTCATTATTGTTAATTGCATTCACGACATGGATTAAGATGCTTTGGTGGACAACCGATCCCCGCTACTTGCCTTAATGTCGGCGGTCACAATTGTGACGTGTTATTTATTCATTGATTATTATTGCCTTGACAACTGATGTGTGGTGGTGAGGGTTTGATCCTGCCAATTGACACGGTCGCGTAAGTGGTTCGTAGCTCAGTTGGTTAGAGCACAGGTCTATTTAACCTTGGTCGTAGGTTCGAATCCTACCAGCCGCACATCTTTTGCATGGCAATTTGATCTATCGTTTATTAAATTTCATTGTTGTTAATTCTAGACCAACTCTCTACCAACTGAGCTATCGACGAGTGCAGAGGGACATAAGACACCAATTGAAGAACTAGGTAATTAAGACCTTCGGTTGGCACAAAAAAACTTTGTTATTGATTAAAGAGTTTATATAGAAAAAAAGCCTACATGAGTAATTGAGAGATTTATCAATGAAAGTGATTTATCCAACCTTTCGCCATGATATGTGTGTACACACGAAAGGGTTCGGATGCAATTTTGGACATCATTATCCCTTAAGATTTCTTAGCGTAAACATTTCTATGTCGTCAGTTCCTCTTGACAGGGGGAAATCATTTTAACCTGAGGGGAAGGTGCAGTGGTCCCCTGAGCCATAATTCTATACTTCCATTTAAATACTCTGAGGGACATGTCAACTTGTGCATGTGTCGTGTCCGCAAAAATCGCAAGTGACTGGTGAACATGAACGACTCAGAAAATCACTGTTCAAGTAAAGTGTTGACGAAGTTTCCATAGCAGCACTAATTGATGAGTTTGAGAGCTCTACAGCTGCGTTGAGATCCTCAAAGTTTAGGCCTAGTAGTTATGGCTCCGAGATAGGCCTGATTCCAATATGAATGTTCTTAACATATAGGCCTATTCTTTTATATGGCTAACTTTAAATAATTACAATGTTTTACTCAAGTATGGCATTTAATTTCTTTCAAAGCATATTTTTTAATGTAGACATCCTGTAGCTCAAACTTGCTGATATTTATCCTATCAATAAAATTTCAAAATTTCAAATCAATTATTGCTGTTTACGATATCAAACTTGTTGAATATGGTTGGGAACAACTTATTAGAATTTGTAAGTGTAACAGATTCCTCAAAAACTTGGATAGAACCAGGGATAGAGCGGAGTGGAGAGATAGGTTAAGCGTTTAGAGCGGAGTGGAGCGGAGCGACTTTGAACTAATCAGAACATGCAGACATTCGTGAAAACATGAATGCATTGGCCTGCCAAACAAAGTAACGCTTTATACTATAATAAGAAGTCAACAAGTAAAAGGGGTTACTACACTGTAAATTGCTGGATACGAAAATTACATACAAACGCATACCAAGTTTACATACAATTTGAAACCAACATTTGATACGAGATTCTGGTATATATAAAGAAATCTGGTATGTTTTTCATTCGAATGGCCATTTACTTTCGTATGTGATTGGTATGTAAACGATACGAACTATGCTAACGGTGATTGGCTGTTTTACGTTGAAATTCGAATTCTTGGTATGTTTTATATACGAGACCCGATGCAAATTGGTATGTGTTTCGTATGTCTTTCGTATGAATAGCTTTATGTCATATGGCAAAAAATATGTTATACTACATACTACTTACAAATAACTTTTTCTAGTAATACCAGCCGTGAATATTTCTTTGTGAAAGTGTGGTATTTAACTAGATTAAATTTGTTGTGGAATTAAAGCCGCATGTCACCTTTGCAACTTGTCTTATAGCATTCACAAGACTCATAATTAGCTCATTTCCTTGAACTAAATTGATAAACATCATTTCAATAAAACGATAACTTTTCAGCAACCATGTTGACTTATATATCTCAAACATAACTATTTTTGCGTTCATGAATTATAATATGTCTTTATTTTGGATTGATAATATGCCTAGTTCCAAAATTACATAATGCATAATTGTTGATGGTCAAATACTTATTGATTATTTATGAAATGCCTCGAACCTACATGTATTAAAATCGAATTCAGTATTGTTAGTTTGACTATAAATTGTCATTATCTCACTACTTACAAAGCAGTAGTAGCATTAGTGTGATCTTTATTGACAAAAAGCCTTAAATCAACATACTTTGGACATGATTGATGCTTTCTTTTAACATTGTGCTGGTATGGCTTTAGTATGTAAAGCATACCACACTTGAAATAACATGCGAAAAGCATACAAATATATACCAAGATCATACAGAAATATACCAAAAAAATATTTTGGTATGCATCCTTCGTATGTGATTCGTATTGAGCGATTTACAGTGTACTGTTGCTAGTACCTGATTTCTTAAGTCTTCATTAGTCCAAAGGTATCAAGAAATCTTGTAATTTGTTACACGCATGGTTGAGGAAATTCATTGATCTCTTTATTCATCATATTGCAACAGAATAGATAAAGAGTGACGCACTTTTTTCATCCACTCTACGGGCTAAATATTCATGGGGCTTAACTATGGACGATCATACAACATCAGATGATTAATAGATGAATGACAATGTGACATCCGGTAAAGTCTAGGAAAACCACAAATCTAATAATAGGAGCAAATGACGAGGCAAGGCAAAGACATGACGCATGCCTATTTTATCGCACTGCTTCAAAAAGTCAATATGGTTTACAAAAATTAAATTATAGTTTATGTCATGACATCTTAAGAATTTAAAAAAATGTAATGCGTGATGAAATAATTTAATTAATTTTTATAAAAATTACTAAATGAGAGAATAAGTGATTTTTAGAATTATTACCATACCGCATTAGTATATACATTTTTAATTATGCAGGAGAGCGGAGCTGATTATTGGCTTGGAGCAGAGTGGGTGAAAGCTGCAAGTGGAACGGAGCCGCTCCATAAGACTCGTGGAGCGGAGAGGAACGGAGCTGGCGAAATTATACCGCTCCAGGTCCCTGGATAGATTACAAAATAAAATCCATTCACATTGTAGATGCAGTAAGCACCCTTCTCACATCAATGAGCATCACAAACACGTATTTACTAGTGATTTGAATTTTATTGAGCAACCAGACCTAAATGAGTTACTTTCATTGGGATCTAAGCATCTTCAATCACCTCCCGTTCGTCACAACGATGTTATAAATGGCATAACTGTATCCCAAGACAAACAAACACTTTCATTACAGGCTACAAAAATAGGATACTCTATACTCTAAACCAGCACCTCCTAAATCACACACCAAAGCAAGCCACTATTCGTAACTAATAAAAAATCCTAAAGCAAAACGTTTTAGGAGGCTAGCGGACTAGGGTTATTGTTTTCTTTAGTATGTCAACATTCTATTTCACACAACCTCCTAAAATTCTGGTGTGTCGCGCTTTAGGATGCAGGTTTCTTCGATTTTAGGAGGTGACAGTTTGAAAATAAAAATGTAAGCAATTTGCAATCGAAGTTTAAATCTTTTCGCAATTTCAGCAAAGATTTGAAGAATTATCATCAATATTTTATAATATCTACCGTAGACAAAGTTAATAGTATTTACGCGTTTCTCTGAAAAAAATTTTACGCTAAGGTCTTATTACAAGAACTTGGATTCGATCTTAACTCACTAACCCCTATTGGTGATAGTACTTACATTCCCTTAGATGTGTCTACTACTACTGACTTAGTGAAGAAGCATAAAGACTCTATGAGCAACTTATTCAGCACACTTTGTAGAAAAGATGATGCTTTCTTCAAGATGACAATTGGTGTTTAATTGCCACAACAGTTCTTATCGATGGATGTGCATATGGGATGCAGCGGGTTAGATCTACCGTATGGCACTTTTCGATTGGCGGAGGTGCCAGTTTTGAGCAACTCATTAGATGAATACTAAAATGCCTAGGAATAAAGTACTGTGCTTTCGAACCCAAAGAGTTCTAAAATGAGTACTGAAATTTTCAGACTCTGAGAGTGCTAGCCTAGTGTAAACTTTCGATGGCTTATTTTCTACGTATTTCAGAGCTTGCCACCAATTTTGAAAATGACATCGGCTTAATACTCTCATCACAATGAGATTTCAAACATTCGTTTTAAAAGTATTTTCGCTTTGAATGTTTTCCCGTGTTCTTATTGATATTAAACTATTCAAATTTATACATTAAAGTGCTCTCGTGTCAATTTGAAGAGATGATGACAATTCCCTTTTAGATTCTATTTAGACTTCGATGTTTTGGATTTAAAATTTGAAAGTGTGAAAATTTCATAATTGGACCGGATTACAAAATACAAACTTACTTATATTTATTGGTATTTCTAGTCTGAACGTTTTACTTCCTGCATCTTTATATCATTACATTCTGACTCGTCATCATAGGATCTTTCATTTGATGAATTTTGTTTTGAATTTGGTTGGGGTCTCTGAAATAGAGCAAGAAATAAAAACCATAGCAAAAAATCGTCTTTTTGACTTTTAACTTTGCATTTGACCTCCACATTGACCTTGAATATAAAAACAATGATGATATTCTGACTCTTCATCAAAAGAGCTTTCATTTAATGTATTTTGCTTTGAATTTGGACCTTTAGTTTCGGAAATAAGCAGGGGCCTACATCTCTGCAGGGCGCGTTTGTCAAACCACCCAAGTGGGGCGAGGGTTGAATGCACTAGTAGACAATCTTGCGCTAATCTTGCAAGAAATACACTATATTTCTTGCATTTTTGACGTATTTCTTGCAATCAGCTCACAAGTCATATACGTATTTTTCTTTCAATGTCCATGTGTATTTAACATATTTCTCACAATTTTCGCAAGATATACTATGCATTTCCCATAATTTCTACAATTTTCTGTATATATCTCACAATTACCGTAATTACAGAATAGATTTCCTATTATTACTATTAACAATACACATTTCGGTTTCCTGAGTTCTTCGATTGTGATACTACATTTCCAGGCAGAAAGCTGACCGAAACATAAAACAAGGACAATTACGTAAAACAATACTCATATTTAAGAAAGATGAAGGAACCATGCAACCAATAAAATACACGTTAAAAATTTCCGAAGAAAATCAGGGAAATGTTCAATGATATTCAATGAACTCATGACACAGCATAAGGATGCAATATACAAGTTTTAGATGAAATTTGAACAATTCAAAGTTTCCCTTTAGCAGCACTGTAGTCCCAACCGATAGTAGTTTTATAAAGCCGTTGCTGTTTTGCGTATTACGATCCATATCAAATTTTCGCGGTCAACCACTTCGTTCAGGTATACAATGTATTTAAAACTACAATCGGTTGTTTCTATATGACAAATCGAAATCACTCATTACAATACAAAGTTTAAATTGGTAAATCGTTTCCTGTCATCGAGTAAATATCTTGTCTAGCACAGTATTCACAATGTCCCTTGTGTATCTAGGGACTGAATGAAAAATAGGGGAAAATCATGAGAAATTGAAAAATAAGCTCATTAACTCTTTCACATAACATTAACTTCCATTACAATTTAACAAAAATATTATGTTAGCGAAAAACAATTCGTCTCCTCTGACGGGAGTATAATCATTATTTACCATGTGGCTGTATTATGGCTTTTGGTATATGAGAACCATTTCTTAAGACATGTCCTCCATCAATACACTTTACACGACAGAAAATCCAAAATCCAATCTGGCCATCATCAGATGACAAATGCAGATATAAGATGAACGCTTCATTTATTCCAGTATCGTCACAACCATAAAGAACACCACCATCTCCCAAACGTAGTTCATTTGTATAGGCCTACTACTCATACATTTCTTCCAAGGAACGAGTGCACCTGAAGATCGATATTGAAATCTTAGATTTACACCAATATCGATATCGTAGCATGTTCATCAATTCGTAATTCAAATGGTGGTTGCCGGTTAAAATACGATTTTTTCTTGACCTGTTGACAAGAGATTACCACGTCATCCTAAGGTTCAGTGATCTGGAACGAAAGAAATGAATCACCTAGTATTATAGAATCACTTTCTATGGGGTGCAGTCACACTCTGTATGGCTGTGTGCCTTGCGTAGAGTGGTGTGTAAAAAAGCATATTATACGCGCAAACAATAAAAAAGTAACGTTTTCATATGCACACATCTGTAAGTGTATTTTGCAATAGTATTTTCATCAAAAACAAGATGTTTTAGAAATCAAACAACATACCGATTAAGAAACTATTATTCTACTCGAGTACGGGGACTATTGAAACATGATGAAATAGAATTGCTGAAAATCATACCTTTGATAAAATACCTCTATAATCTAAGAAATAATGTACCAGTTACTTTGAATGAAAATATCCGTTTTCTCTCCCGAAATGTAATGCCAATACGAATTAATAATCGCAAAAATAAAATATCAGTACAGCCTGATTGAGTTTGGTTGTACTGATATTTTATTTTTGCGATTATTGATTCGTATTGGCATTACGTTTCGGGAGAGAAAACGGATATTTTTATTCAAAGTAACTGGTGCATAATATGGTCCTCCCGCCTTCAGCCATCTCTTATATAATCTAAGAAAAGATGGGTCATAAGCAATGCAAAACAATGGGCAACTTATGAACTGTCGTAATTTCTTTCTGCTCGTTATTACATGTATGTTATACAACATGCATATAAATGTATAAGGTTTGAGTTTAAAACGAATTACACTTTCTAACATTCAAAGTGGGCACACTGATTTATAGAACGCTTGATTGTTTGCTAAACACGGAAGCGCAATTTTCACTTTTAAGTAAATTCGTATATTGCCTCCCAAACTTATTAAACTTGATGTTGCATGCATTCATATTATAAAATTTAAATGTAACAATGCAGAAAAACACATTGAAATGAGACCTGAAAGCCTAAATTTGAATTTAATTTCTTCTACATTGTTACGTTTAGATTTCATGATATGAATGATGATGATAAGTGATGATAAGTGTTTTATTCGATATGAATGAAAATCTTACATTTCAGCAAACATGCAGAAGTAAGTCAAGATGCATAATTGTGTAAAAATGATACAATTTAGCAGAAAAGCAATCACAGTTATACACGTATTTACAATTACATAAGCTACATTATCTCCTCTATACACAGACCAGATTTGATGGAATTATGGAGGTAGGTACAAACAGGTAAGACAGCACGAGAACGACAGGATGACAACTGTAGTGGGACAGAATAATGTCCGGTATGTTTCAGTTTTTGAGGAAGCATATCATGCAAAATGTGTTGTGGAGAAGACATGCGATCAAAAATACGTAAGGCACTTTTTCGTCGACGAATCAACAGAGAAGTAAATTTATTACAATCACAATTGCTACCGCATACTATAAAATGAGCTTTCTTGTTCACTCTTTCAATTCTGCTTCGTCAATTTACAATTCAAACCAACAAAAAGAGGTCCGCAATACTCTAAAATTCCAAGAATAGAAGAAGAATACAAAGCTAATAAATGATCCTTTGATAAATGAGAACGTAAATTCCGTAAGATAGAAAGTCTTTGAGCAGCCTTCTTAGTGATGATGTCAACATGACTACTCCATTTCATTGCTTCATCATACACAAATTGAACACACATTCATCATACGCAATTGAGATATTCCTCATTGACCATGCTATTGTAGTCACTGTTTTTCAAAATGGGGATAAGGAGAGCGATGTCGTCGGCAAATTTGACCAAAAGATTTCCTCTGTTCTTCTGGGATAGACTTCCCATGTGGGCTGCAAATATATATGGTGAAATCACCGAACCTTGCGGCACACCTGAAGAGGCATGAGAGAAGCTGCTCATTACTTCAGAATTCAAATATGTTCTCTGGAGTCTATTTTGGAAGTAACTGCCAATCCATTTCAAAAATGGAGTAGGGAAATCGGCGTCAACTAACGATTTCATGATGCATTCATGTCGTACAGAATCGAACACCTTTTGGATGTCAAATGATATTAGCATCACGCCTTGAC
Source organism: Prostheceraeus crozeri (assembly GCA_907163375.1). Lineage (NCBI taxonomy): Eukaryota > Metazoa > Platyhelminthes > Polycladida > Euryleptidae > Prostheceraeus > Prostheceraeus crozeri. The sequence goes on along the minus strand of CAJQUW010003719.1, from coordinate 115,693 downwards.
ATTCGCTGTAGTCCATAGAGGTTGTCACAAACTCTTGCACGATAAGGTGAGCATGGATAGTTCCGGAGCATGGTCGAAACCCAAACTGGAGCGATCCGTACATTTCGAGCAACTTGTCCTTTACAGAGTCGAGAACACAACGTTCGAGTACCTTGCTTAATATCGGTAGCAGAGAAATAGGTCGCAGTTGATCAATATTCGAATTTTTGTCTTTAGGCACCGGGAGGACATTTGCTGTTTTCCATCTTGAATGAACGATACCTCTTTGGACAGATAATGAAAAGATGTGAGATATAGGCTCAGAAAGAACAGATGCAGCAGAAGAGAGTACTTTCGGAGTAAGGTCATCGCGCGGTTGTGTCTGACGGTTGTGTCTTGAGGCTTGCTCAATTGGTACAGCGTTTTTCTCAAATTACCCGGGTAACAGTTGCCGTACACAGAAGATTTTTGTATCATTTGTTTCACCGTCTCCTGATCGTTGGCATCGTGCAAATTATTATTGAATTCTCTTCGATTCGCTTCGAATTTTCGGCATTATTCAACTTTGAATATTACTTCGTCGAAGTGATCTCTTTGTTCTGATATTGCATCTGGGATTTATTCTCCCCTTGTTCGCGCTGATATCGGTCGACATCATCACTTCTCCCATCTCGCCTCCATCCGCAATCTGAATTAATTGCTCCTGCTACAACGTCTTCCGTGCTCTCAAATTCATCACTGCAATCAGTTTCCCGCGTTAGTATTGCCCAAAACTTTCCCTTCTCAGGGAAAAATTCTGCAGGGAAAATATTGCTGCGATAAATTGTGACCTTACTCCACCTCCTCTTCTAGCACAATAGCAAATGTCTGAAAGGCGAAGCTCTCGATCTGGGTCTCAAAACGCATCTTTGATGGATGAAATCCGATTACTGTTTTCCGAATTTGAATCACGAATTAGCGCCAAAATTGATGCCTTGACGTCAAGAATTGATCAGATAGAATCGAACTTTGATGGTCTACGACTCAATCAAGCGAAAATTGACATCAATATCAAACATATGAAAGATGTAATCACCTCTCAACAATTGTATATAGAAAAGCAAGAGAATAGCATCAGAGCCAATAATTTGATGGCACATGGAATTCCAGAGTCTGGTTTATTAACGGATGATTCTGTTTTGTTGAGTGAGGACATTACAAAGCTTCAATATATTTGCAATAAAATTGATTCAGATTTTAACAAGGCTGACATAGTCTCTACGTCTCGAATTGGTCGTCACGATGAAAACAAAGTAAGACCATTGAAGATAATTTTTGCTAACCGCGAAGCAAAGAATTGCGTTTTATTTAACCAAAAGCGTACCCGTGCAGATGCATCACTTTCTTCACAAAATATTTTCTTTGTCAAAGATTTATCAGTTCTACAGCGGAAAGAGGAGAAACGATTAAGAGACGTTTGCAAGGAGTTGAGAGCCTCGAATTCAGATGGAAGTAAAATTTTCATCAAATCAGGAAGATTGTTCAAAGATGGTAAAGTTCTAGATCGTATTGATATTTCTAAACAGCTGTTTTGACAAATTGGCACAGTTGGCGTGTATTCATTAGCTCAGAAGTATGTTTCGTATGTTAATCGCTATTACATTGAAACGTCTCATTCCCTTTCAACTTCATTAATAGATTTGGCAAAATGCAGTCACAAAGTTCAAGATCAATGTTCCGATACTTTTAAGATTGGATTATTCAACACTCGCTCCGTGTGTTCTTTTGAAAAATGCTCCGAAATTTCCCTGTTCATCGATGCCAATGATATAGATATTATGTTCCTGACTGAGACTTGGCTTCGTTCTGTAGGAGATGAACATTTTTGTGGAGCATTGTCCTCTTCAACCCATCTAATGAATTCATTTCCTCGTACGACATCAAGAGGTGGTGGTATTGGCATTATATATAAACGGAGTCTTCGTCATGTGAGTCTCATTGCGCCGTTTCCGTTTGTGCACACAACTTTTGAATTGATGCAATTATCAATAATGGTAAAAAAGCTTTCTCTAACATTCTTTTGTATTTATCGTCCTCCTCCAAGCTCTAAGAACCAGCTAAAAGTTTCAACATTTTTTGACGAATTTTCAGTATTTCTCGACTATGTCAATTTGATTCAAGATTATGTTTGTATTGTTGGTGACTTTAATTTTCATATTGATAATTACAAGGATACCAGCGCAATGAAATTCTTAAAATTCCTGCAGATGTTTGATTTGAAGCAAGTTGTAATGCATCCAACGCATATAAAGGGTCACATTCTGGATTTGGTTATTTTACGTGAGTCAGATGAGTTGATATTCACTGTGGAAACTCCTGATACCTTGGAATCTGATCACCGTGTTGTTCTTACTAACTTTTGCATAGAAACATTACATACTACTTCTACCGCTGCTTGTCGCAATTTATGGCGTATTGATCATTCTGCGTTTGGTCATGATTTATCTGATGGATTAAAAAGCTTGGACCCTTCTGATGTTACAAACTACAATAACACATTGAGAAAAACATTGAACATTCATGCTCCTGAAGAACAACGTCAGTGTAAACGAAGATCTTCGCCTTGGTTTCGGTCAATTAGCACCGAACTTCTTTCCCTTAAGCGTACGCGTCGTCGTGCTGAGCGCAAATGGCGCAAGTCCGGACTAACTGTAGACATGCTCGCTTATAAAAATGCTAAGCTTCAAGTAATCAGACTTGTTACCCTATCAAAGTCAAATTATTATAACAAATTGATCAATGAGGTTAAAACCAGTAAAGAGCTGTTTAAAGTTGTGAATGATCTAACCTCAAACAAGAAGCGGAATCAAGTTCCAACAATTTACTGTTCTACGGATTTGCCTGATTTATTTCTGAATTATTTCGTTGATAAGATTTTGTACGTAAAGAGACAAATCACTGGTGCCACTAATAGTGATACTGATGATAGTCATGTTTTTGATTTGCGTTTCTCCGGGGTTCCATTGTCTTCTTTCAAAGTAATGTCACAGTCTGACATACGTGAAGTCATAGCTAAATTGTCGATGACATCATCAGTTTTGGATCCCATCCCTGTAGCTCTACTGAAAGATCACATTGATGATGTGCTACCTGTGATTACTGAAATTGTCAATTATTCATTGAAAACTGGTGTCTTTCCTGTTGCTTTAAAGCATGCTGTTATCAAGCCCCTATTGAAAAAGGCCACATTGGATAGGAATTCTTTTGAAAATTATCGTCCGGTGTCACAATTACCTTTTCTTTCAAAAGTGATAGAGAAAGTAGCTTCTCAACAGTTGATGCAACATCTGACTGCGAATAACTTATTTGAATCTTATCAATCGGCTTACCGGTCGAATCATAGCACGGAGACGGCGCTATTGAAAATCATGAATGACTTGCTATTATCTTTTGACAATGGTCAAGTGTCTGTCCTCGTGCTTGTTGATTTGACTTCTGCATTTGATACGGTTGATCATGATATTTTGAAATCCCGTCTGAAATATACGTATGGCGTGATAGGAACAGCTCATGAATGGTTCGTATCATACCTATCTCAAAGGACTCAGTCTGTTATGGTGTCTCACAGTACATCCAAAAAATCATTTCTTTCATGTGGTGTACCGCAAGGCTCCGTCCTAAGACCTATTTTATTCTCGCTTTATCTCTCACCAATCTCGAAAGTGTTCGGCTGCCACTCTTTCAAATACCATTTGTATGCGGATGACTGCCAATTCTATCAAAGCACGACTTCTGAGCGAGTACATGAGCTCTTGCTGTCTGCGAATAATTGTCTTCATCAAGTGGAGGATTGGTTGGCAAGTAATCAACTGATTTTGAATAGACGGAAGACTGAAGTGATTATGTTATATCCTCCAAGCATAAGAATGCCAACTGAGCCACTACCACATTTTGATTTTTCTCAGAAAGTGAGGAATCTTGGTATATCATTCGATCGAAACCTCGATTCATCGTGTCACGTTATCAACTTGATTCGTGTTTTGAATTGTGAGTTGCGCCGCTTGCGCCATATCCGACGCTATTTATCAACGGATGCGTGTAAAACTGTGGTGTGCAGTACTATTCTTTCTCGAATTGATTACTGTAATTCAATTCTATACAACTGTCCAACGTATCTTCTGGATAAGCTACAGCGTATTCAAAACAATGCGGCGAGGTTAATTATGCGTATTCCGAAATATGATCATATATCGTGTCATCTTTCTGATTTACACTGGCTTCGTATCAGACAACGGATATGTTTTAAAATTTGTGTCACTGTGTACAAGATTCTTCAGGGCTCTTGTCCGTCCTATTTGTCAGATCTCGTATCCGTATATGTTCCTAGGCGATCGTTGCGTTCATCTGATGATGACCGAATTCTGGAGTCTCGCAATTATCGGACTCGATTCGGAAGAAGATCATTTTCCTATGCTGCACCCGTATTGTGGAATTCCTTACCCAGAGACGTGAGGAACTCAGCATCCCTACACTCATTTAAAAAGTCTTTGAAGACACACTTTATTTCTTCCAATCGCTGATGTGTTTATGTTATTTTGTGTACATGTAATGTTGTATAATTTTGTTGCGCCATGAGCTCACCAAGTAATGGCGCTCTATAAATATACAGTTATTATTATTATTATTATTATCACTACCGCCAGCCTTCGACTGATCCAGTGTAGAAAGGTGTCTGAAGACATTGAATGGACTCACGTCAATATTCCAATAAGTGTCATTGTCAGGTATTGAGGACATGATAATTGACCAATTTGGTGACTCGACGAATTGTTCACTGAAAAATTGGTTTATTTCTTCTGCAGCAACAGAGGGACTGATGAAGGCATTGACAATGTTTGAGAGAGGCTGTCTTTGCTTCTTGTTGAAGTACGAGTTGGCAATCTTCCATAGTCCATTCTTTGATTTTCTGGTGTTTTTCAGCCATTCTTCTTTCGCTTTCTCTATCATAATCTTGAATACCAATAAGTTATGTCCACCCTAGATTTCCTCCAGAGCATGAGGTACAAACCTCGAACAAACTCGAGTTAAATAATTAATTTTCTGCTAATACATATTAATTTTGGGAAGCAAGGTGTGAATTTACTTAATATTGAACATTGTTCAGATTGCCAACTTTACAAGAGATCACAAACGATTCTGATACTAAGTGACATGATCATGACGCAAGTTCTAGAGGAATCACGAACCATCAGTCCACACCAGCTGTGGTATTTAACGCAAATTATAATAGTCAACCGAATGTGAAGCAAGACGATGATCCACAGATTTCTTTCTCCGAAATTATCAGTCAGTTTCGGTACAGATTATCTCGGAGAAGACTGATGACTTCACTGGACCAGTGGACCTGCATCACACTCTACCTCGCAACTTGTTGAGAGCAAATATCGTTATCCTGTTTCAGTTGGTTGACTGTATACAATTGTTTAACCACCCCCTACTAGGTGTTAGCATCTACATACATAATGTGCTGTTCAGCTGAAGGAGAGAATCATGGATGATATTCAAATTTCTTGACTTGGTTAGTTAACTCACTTTTTTCAAAATCCTCTTCAGATGATTTTATGAGGGTCTTTACATAAGTTTGTTTATGTAGGCCACGACAAAAGGTAATTCAATTTGAACAGATCCTCCAACATGAAGAGTTCTGGTTCATTTCTCGTCCTCGTCCCCCCACTGTAGGCTTATTCCATTTCTGAATTGATAAAGGAACATAAGATTAAAACAAAGTTTAAGTGGATCTACGCATGAATTCTGACTTCTTGAAATTGAAATACCTTTGATTAATTTATATTGAACAATATTTCTTCTCAAAGGAGTGAAGGAAGGCTGTGAAGGCTGTCATTCGATGTCGCATGTTTTTGACAATCAGTACAAAAAGATAGATTTCTTAAAATTTCAACTGTTACTTTATCTAGTGAACATTTGTTGGTAGCAATAATACTGGTTAGTTTACACGCACGAAACACATTCAACGTTGGCGGCAAACTTAATCAGTCGACTCTATTCCCAGTAAGTAATGAAAATTCATTCATTAATCAAAGGAAGCGGCAGCGAGTGTCCAAGCACGGAATTAATTAAAAGAACGATAGCCTCTGGATCATTTTAATAAATTTCTCCTTTGAATAGTGGATTACACTAAGAAATTTGACTATACAGACGGCATGGATGTAACCTGTATGTACGTTAGTAATAAACCAATGGAATCCATTCACTGGAGACATGCATTTAGACTTCATTCCGTCTTTTTCTTGAAGGGTGACATGAATTGCATCTTAAAACAAATTTCGGACTTTTATTGACGCCTCCGCAACTCTACAGTGTAGGCGTCGTCTACAGAATGTATTTCTTATGATCTACAACAACCGGATAGACAGTAAAAAATATTCATCAATTTACAATAAAATTAGGGGTGTACCGAACGTTCGGTTCGGTCGAACTATCGAACCCTTTTGTGTTAACTAAAAATTTTCTATTCTGAATATTTTTCTTCGTGCTTTATTCTATCCAAGAATTTACGATCTCGATTGATTACATTCCATCACTTATAGGCTTGAGTTAATTTTTTTAGTCTCGCAAAGTATTAGGTTCGGAATTTTTTGGAATTTGGGTATGTAGCTTTGTTTGTGAACGATTTTAGCGTTAGCTTGCGATAGAGTAAAACCTAGAGGCAAGAAAAGAAAGTTTAAACTGCATTAATAGGTAGTAACAAAACGAGTAACAGTCACTGAATTTTCTTATTTAAAAACAACATTTCGCCACCAGATTGAAGCAGGCGGGAGCGGCGGTCCTCCCAAATCTTTCCCGCCGCCGAAAACATTCTTTCTGAGTACACTGAGGAGCACAGACTGCAGATATGCTTATTTGCTGCAATTTGCTAGAGTAGGAATCTGTCGTTTACGCGTTCTAGGTTTAGGAAAAGGAAAGTGTAATGCATGAGAATGTATTGAGGACTCATCAATTCGTAAGGTAAGAAGTATATTTGACTGTGAAATTTCAATAGAGGATGGCTAATGCAATACTTTGAAATACTCAGATGAAAATATCAGTAAGTTGGATCGAACTTTTTTTTGAGGTTCGACCGTACCTCAAAAATCGAGGTTCGGTGCACATCCAATTAAAATCACACGGAACTTTAATTAGGAGACTAATCAATAGAAAGACAAGCCCATACCGTCCCTCAAACATGATAGTATAGAACATGCATATGATATAAAAGTCATGAAGTTAACGAAAAAGCAAATTTAGTTTATTCGGTTGCGTTTTACTTGATGTACGACTACAGATAGAATAAGACTGATCTACAAGATAGCGAAATTAACTGAGTTCCCGTCAAAAATATGAAACGTGAAAAATAGAAATATCATCAAAGATATTCCTATTCCACCGCACGTCTGATGTCAGCACATAGCTCGAAATCTTCCTACTCTTCAGACTTTTTCGACTTTGAGGGCAAAATCATTGTCTCGAAGTTCGAAAAATATACAATAAAATCATAGGGATATGTAAGCAATGTTATGACGTTTTGGAAAATCTTATTGCATCAAACATGAAAAGCTCAACACATGCAATGTAAAAAGTACTTTACTATCTTATCAACAGAACAGCTTTCACATTGGAAACATGAATTTGATACATGGTGTTGCATTTGACTGTAGTCTGTTCATCTAATCGGAAATTTTGAAGTTTGAATGATAACTTTTCGAATTTGGTCAAAATTTTCCTACTTTTCGACATTCATCAGTTTCGAGCTCTGCCTCAGCATCAGGAAGTTCAAAATGCACCATCCCTGAATACTGCTTGGCTCTGGAACCACGGAGTTTGCTCTGGTTGACACAAAATGGATGTAACGTAAACATTGATGGGTGATGTTTTACGATGTTTCTTAGCTCTAGTTGTTTCACCAACGTAGAAGGATAGGCAAATTTCACACAATACGATAGACTGCATTTTTAGACGAGCAAATTCCTGGCCCTTGCCGGTTAACGCAGCACATACAATTACAAACACTGTTATGCTCAATAATAAGTATCATTGATATGTTTCTTGATTTGATAGACACTGAAAAAGTGTTATTTTTCAGATTACCTTATCCAGCGACAACCAATTAAGCGAAGGGAAAAGACAGTGCAAAAATGCAAACCTGATAACTTTCATTCAGGGTCTTTCAAATCAAGAAATATAGTGGCATCGCAATGCATTATGATGCTATCTCATTATGAGGATTCTATCCGTCACAATATCGATTCATTGTACTGTGCTTAACAAGCGGAGGATGGCCTATAAAGCGAAATATTCTGTTATGGCCTGAATGGAGTAAATCCGGACTGGAATTCAGTGGCTTTGATAAAGGGCTGGGCTTATTAAGCGGTGACCGCTGGGCGCTTTATTAGAATCTGTAAATTTGATATTTATGATTAGAGAAAGGTTTATCTTAACCCTTTAGGCGCCGCATTTTTTTCGAAAATTCTATAGTTTTTGTTATGTATATTTTTCCCAAATTATCGAATGTTATGATAATACATGCTATTCCAATATGAAATATATATACTAGTACATAATATCAAGTGTCAAACATGACACAGTTTGAAGTTCAATAGCGTGTGGTATCTTTCAAAACAAGGATACGCGCAGAGTGGCACGGTGCATCTTTGACACTTGAATTGTGTCTGTCGCCGCCCGCCCTCTACTGTGCGATCACTGCAAACAGTACAATCGGGTCTGGTGTTTGTTTGCTCCAGGAAGTGCCTTTCAATTAGTCTTTGGGGCATGTCACCCGAACTTCGTCTGCCGCGCCGTTGGACAACTTCGTAATCTTCCAGCAGCGATACACAAATCTATTGAATGAAAGATTTCAGTGAGATTGAGGAATTTGGTGGATGCGACTTGAATATGATATGGGCATTCACAGCACAAATGCTCAAAAAAGTGTTCACAATTCTGTGATACCATTTCCTGGAGCGATGAGGAAACAGATAGGTTTTGGATTTCTGCCCGGTTGGATCCACACCACCCATGTGTTAGTTATAATCAGCAACACATACTGGTTTCGAAATGGTTCGATATCCAGTCTCACTCTGTCTAGATCGAATCTGCTTTTCCACACAATCATTTGTGTGAACAGTGGATGACATAATAACGCGTTTGGTATCCTGCCAGGCGCATACCAAAAGCTTACCATTCCTTGCAAATACAGAATCATCCCCTTTCTGTAGAGATAGATTCGCTGGCTTCAAGCCCAATGGAAGACCGCGTCTGTTTGAATTTATAGTGCCACAAACACCAATACCTTTGTAACTGAGATCTATAGCAAGAGGGACTCCACTGTAATAACTGTCGATATACACTTCGTGACCTTTCCCTTCATACCTGTGCACCAGATCTCGAACAACGCGATGTGAGGGAGACGCACCACTATCGTCTTCGTCAGATTTACCAACATACAAAGAAATATCAAGAAGATACCCTGTTTCTACCTCAGGTGCGGCAAATCCTTTGTATCCCCATTTATCAGGTTTCATTTTGTTATACTGTTTCAAAACACTTCTGCCCTTGAAAGCAATCGTCAGTTCATCCGCAGATAATTCTTTCTTTGGATTATACAAAGCAGAAAACTTGGGTTGTAAAACATTGATCAATGGTCGAATTTTGAATAGTTGGTCATAACCAGGCGTACCACCTGTTCTGAATTGTTGTTGAAATGCAGAAATGATAATATTATTTCAAAGCGATTTCTGGACATGATTTTAGAAAAAAACCGGGTGTCTGTGTTAGCCAGTAGGTTGACCAATAGTCTTCAATTTCTGACTTCTGGACAAGGCCCATGGCGAAATGTAAAGAAAGGAAAGCCTTCATTTCTGGAACAGTTACTGGTTTCCAATCTCTAAACCGCGATTTCGGGGGAAGCTCATTGTCATTGAGATATTGTTCAGCATAACGATTGGTCTCAGTCACTAACAAAGTCAGAAGTCGGATGTAAAGAATAAGTTGATCACATCAATAGGTGCAGCAGTTTCTAGATTTAGATCACCTTAATATCCCGTATTATCATCACAAAAAACTGGTAGCCAATGGTCCAACTGCTGCTCTGGTCCATCGAGAGTAGTCCATTCCTGCTGTAACTCCGGAGCAGTAATCCGGCGGCGTCGACTACGAGGGGGCGGCAGGGAGTCTCCATTACCAATTTCGAGAGCATTACTAGAATGACCAGGACCTGAAAGTTGTATGTCTACATCATCATTTTCTGATTCTGGTTCACTACCGGAGTCCTGAGTGATCAATTCTCCTGCTCTTTCTGCACCGAATCTACGTCGTGCCATCCTGGAAGAATGATCACACGCTTCCCACAAGCAAACACAGTCACGATAACAGTGTGATTGCGTGTGTTCAAAATCGATAGAAATCTCGCCTGTGATTGGTTCTCCACACGGTCATTATAACCAATCTAGACGAAGTAAATGAATGAAGAAGACTTGTTGTGATCAACAGATACCTGACATGAATATGTGCATCAGTAAAGCAAAGTAAAACCGATATAATGTTACCAATATCAACGTACAAGTTGCTCGTCGCAATAATGCGACTTTGGCGCTTAAAGGGTTAAAGCTCTCTTCTACACACCACTCTGTAGACGGGGATATGCATGCTGAGACATTGAACATCGTAAACCAAGGCCTATTAATAGCATATTAATAATCTTCGTAAAACCTGCAGCAGCTCGTCAGATGATGCATTTGTGGCCAGTTCCAAGTGTACTGCTCACGTGTTAAAGCATGTGAATAAAACTCCATAATGTTTGTCTGTTTTAAATGCGCAACCGACTTTAACCACAAAAGGATCAAAATAGTCTATTGATGCTTGAAAGGAAGGTGTACATGGCTGTAATCTTTCTCTCGGTAAGGGTGCCATTATTTGCGAATGAACTTGTTGTGCTAATCGATTACATAACACGTATCTATAGATCTTTATATGATAACATATCAAGGAACCCACAATACTAAAAGTCAAAAGCCAAATTCAAAATGAAAATATGCATCATCACATGAGTCTTGATAGTTTGGGGTGCTCCGCATAACCACCTTTTCCTACTGCTTAGATCAGAGGTGGGCCACCACGGAAATCCTCGGATCCGCGGCATGCCTGAATATACATATTACAAATATAAACTATTTCGGCTGTGCTGGAAAACCTAATATTACGGTCATTACATCGATTGAACCGTTAATACTGAATCCCTAATTACTATCTACGATAAAAGAACCATTAATTAATTTTTTTATAATGAACGATTTGGAGTCTGCAATAATGGATAATATACATGGTATATAGACTTGGAAACAAATACTTTCAATGTTACTAGCAAATACATTGTTATTGATATATGATGTCAAGTTCATCAAATGTATTTCAAACTTAATATTCGTTAAGGTAATTATAACAATCGTAACGGAGAAAAGCATAATACTAATAAATCCAACTAATAGGTGAAATATGTCTAGAAATAAAGATAGCCGTTCTAATTCAGCATCGTAAAATACATGTTCGTACAGCGAATATATGAGTGGCCCGAGCTCAATCTATGGATTTCGGAATTTATACAAAGCCAATGAGAATAGATCGCAGCTTAAATGGGTTTACGGTTTACCACACGGGAGTGTGCAGTCGTAAACATATTGCGATGAAATAAAATTAACTAAAACAGGAACATATATAATTAAAACAAACTTTTAAACATATCTGCTATCATCTATAGACTAACATATCTATGATAGTCTATATCTGCAATTTATATACCATAGAGGATGCAATATACGTCCTCTACGTCATCATCATCAACATCTTGTTATCATGGTCATTGGTCATGATCATCATTGTGCATGATATTCATATAATTCAGGAAATTCTATATCTCTAAACATTTTGTGTATTGCTGAAGGATTTATTAGTAGAGGAGTCTATGAAGTCTCCAAAGAAAAAAGCCATGAAGCAACAATTTATTTTAGAATATTGCCTATTTCACGTTTGGTGAAAGTATAATTATTAAAGAGTGAACTGAATCATTTTTCACAATGGCAATCAAAACATTCTTTCACGTTTGTAAATTTTATTCATAGCTTTAATCAGAGATATTCGTTCAATGTTTTTACCAATATTTCAAATATATTTACATTCTTTGTATATTAGTATGTGAATACAATTGATATCAAATCCTGGAATCCTATCTCTAAGATGAACATTCTGTACAACGTCAAATGACTATTAGACCAACGTAGTATGGCAACTATTAACAGTGCTAGCAAATGCATCAACCTCAGCATGAATCGTAAGTTGGATACTATATCATGTTAAGTCAACTTATGGTGTTCTTCAAATGAAATGTTTCATTATGGACGTAAAATGCGAATCTCAGGAACTTTGATGAATTAGATCATACCATAGACAGAAAGGATAAAAGATATAAATATTCGTTTATACAATTGGGCATAATTCAACTAGTATTAAATAAGCACAATGTTTGTCCGTAACTTATATGTAATGAGCCAAGACATTTAAGGCTTACACTATAGCTAAGACAATGACATCCTAAATTGTTTTTTGTTTAAGGTGGAGTAATAATTGAATTCAAAACTTTCAGCTGTTATCAAAACAAATCAGTTAAAATATTGGGAAATATACATACTGGTTGCGTTCCGGCACTTGACTTGCTGCAGCAATAACAATGTAATTAGTGTGTGACAGTATCAATGTGACTGTATTAATAAAATTAAATTTTGAATGCGATTATGGTTCTGTTCATTGGGACTTCTCATAAACTGAAATACTGCCGGCAGACAATCAAACCGATTTCATATTCATCAGATTTGATAAGCAATGGCATCACACTAAAACTGGAAGAGTACGCAGTCAGTTTGGGTGACATGCCGTTGTTCATTCACGCAAACGAAGACTAAATCGGTCCGATTTTCTGCTTGAAATATTGATGAAGAGCCAACTAATAGTGAATATTAAAATATCAAAACCATTTAATTGCCAGCAGACTATCCAGGTGAGTTAATGTGAGGCGATATAACACGTAAGTCTACCGGCAGAGTTTCATTCGATTTGATATTCAGCCGGCTAAAATTCAGTAAGCCCCTATCGAAATTGTAGGCTTGCTGTACATGATCAAAAGGATTGAAAATAAAGTTTCCCTTTGTCTAATTATCTACATGAATTTCTTGTGGCTCCAATCATTATCAACCATGACAGTTTACTGATTATAATGTACATCTCACGGAGATTAACTAAACATACGCGGATATCCGCAATAATATTTTGACGATCATCATCAGATATCTTTGGTATGTATAACTGTTAATTATCCGTGTATTAACCTCGGATATCGACTATCCTTCCTATTATCTGCTGCAGAAAATAGAGGATATCTCCCTCACATCCGTGGATATCTGATATCTATTTATCACTGCATCGAGTTTTCAAAAGTTATCCACAGATTTTTTGCGGCTATCTGCCCTGTATCCGTTTTATCCGCGGATTTTTCTTGCTGGGTGGGAAAATAGTTTTAAATCCAACTTCTTAATCATTTCCCAGTATATATTTGCCAAGGTTTTCCGAATATCGACAGCAATGTCACCATCCCATGATGTTCCCAAAACTGGGACGTTACGCCATCTTTTTACTGAGATATCACATGAGCCACATGGAAAAATCATAGCAACATCAAATCATTCGAATCGAGCTCGGAGCAGAAACCGAGTGAGAATCTGTTACAGCGGACATTTATGAATCAGATCTATAAATAGGACACATCACCGGCCATTGTACTGATGCTTAAGTAGTCGGTATTCAAGAATGGGAGTATAGCCGACCTAACCCTGGGTTGCTATTAGAATTTGGGGATGGGACACATTACGACTCGTTATCTACAGCATAGAACGTCGAGATGAGATATTTGCTTCAAAACTAAATTCTAGGGCAATTTGCAGACTAGGTTTTATGGCATCCAACAAACGTTACGGCAAGCGATCATTGACATAGGTTACAATATGCAATTTACTCCGGAACAAGATGTCAGTGCTGAGAATTATATAATTTACCTAAAGTATAATAATGATCTAGTGTTTCTTGCAATTATTGTGAGTTTAACATCTTACACCAAAAACGGAATAATTGCAATTAATACAGATGTTTTAATTGCAATAACCGTGAGTCTGCCTTGTGTAAATTGTAATTTTTACAATTTTTGTGTTTTTCCTGCAAGATTTTCGCAAGATTATCTACTAGTGTGCGTACTAAAGTGCGTACGAAGAAAGGACTGTGCTTTCGAACTCAACGAGTAGAAGATTCAGAGTAACAAACTCTGGGAGTCATTTCTCAGTCGTAGTTAGTACTCAGGTTTAGAACTATTTCTAATTCCATTTAGTACTCATTTGGGACTTTATAAAAACAGTATACTAGGCTAGCAGTTCAGCAAGATCCAGCCTCTACAGCTTCATTCAATGAAACAAAATCCCCAAGGTTTCTAGCTTGCAATCCTTACAGTATCTATTTCTTAGAATTCAATTCTCAGATGATTTCGACTTTTTCATTCATCTTTGTTTCTCTTTCTCATATTTTTTCAGTCATCCGCTGATCACAGTTGCTGTTCAGGAAAGAAAGCGTAGATCAAAAGAGAAGTTGGAATTTATCGATGATTGTCCCTCTACGTGCAGCCAGCATCAATAAGAAAGGAGCGTTCGTTTTTCACTGGCGGCTAATTTACCAACGAGCCGACGCCTCCAGCAAACTTCTTATCTCATTGATTTCAAGTCTAAATACCTCGTCTGTTGTTCGTCTTCCTGTCGTTATTTGGAAATAAAAAGTTATTGCATAGCAGAAACATCAAAAGACTTATGGAACATTTCTCAAGCTCTTCTTGTTGAAAGCAATTCAATTAAAAGAGTGCTGCGACGCCATTTTGTTGTCAAGTAGTTTGAAGAGACTGCAGACACCATACAGTGAGTAGCAGGTGGAGGGTGGACTCAAAAGAATGTCAGCAAGCAGTGATTAATTTTGCATCGAAAGATTCAGTTCTTGCGTTCCGAAAATAATTTTGATCTATTTTTGAAGAAGATGAATATTTTCTAATTTTTCCTGTGCTTATATACTAGCGATTTGATACCTCGATGTAAGTAGTATGAAGCTTTTTGGATATCAAACAAATGAAAATTTGCTAGTAGCTATCTTAATTAAGCGGAAACAAATTAAACAAGGTTGTCTTACACCGGCTGCATGAGTTTTGTAAAGAATAGCGAAAGTATGTACTTTGCAGTCATTAATCAAAATTATTCTCCTATTGTCTTCGATCCATGTTGAATATCAATGATAGGGCCATAGAGCAAGCATTGTATGGTAGACAGAGTCCCGACCACAGAGTGATATATAGGTAGACTGTCGACTCAAAAAAGTATCTGTATATATAAAATTTTTATATCAAAAGATTCACCTTTTTGCGAAGATTGCGTTCCCGTGGTCCAAAAAATTATTTGAGCACTTTTGAAAAAAGTCAAAATTTGCCAATTTATATACTACCGAGATGACTCTCCTATATAAGTAGTATGAAACAAGTTGGATATCAAAGAGAATGAATATTTGATGATATGAAGGGATTATGAAGGGACATTCATGAATTGTATTATAATGGAAGTCTTCATGGAAAAGCCGCGATATAATTCGTGCTTTCTTGGCTGATATTGCAAGTTTTTAATTCAATTTTCACCGACATGATTTTATGATTCACTAAATTCATTTTTTGAATCTGAATAATGATGTGGAACCATTTACATCTCTCAAAGTGAAATGAAGTCATTGTCTTTGATTATGTGATTTTGCTGTGCCAGTGGCGTTGCCTTTGATATGATCACGCTTAATTTAAGAAAACACTATTGAGGTTGAGCATGAAAGTAATAGGAACTCTTCGAACTGCTAACTTAGAAAACATTGCCTCTCCAAGGCTGTCATGAGAATTTGAAATACCGTCATTCCTTCTGTATTACTATCATAATCACTCAATTCCGCGGCAATTTCTGCAAAACTGCATAAATTTGCATATCTCACATTTGGAAACAGTTCCGACTGGTTCTCCTCTTAGTTCATTTAATAAAATCGAAAATGCATACACATATTGGGGATTAAATAAATACGGAGTTACAACTCTACCAAATACACCTACTCTATGGTCACGACCCAACAGAAACTTCCCACCAATACGGGCTCGGTCTTGGACCTGAAACTTCCGACAAGACGGGTAAGGAACGGACCTAACACTTTCCGACAACATGGGCGTGGTGTGAATTTGAATGGAAGTCGCATATGCCTTTCTGATATTTTCCCTTTTTCAGGAGTAGAATATCATTAGGATGAATAAAAAAGTCAATTTTGACATAATGATTTATTCTTTTCGATAGCTGTTGGGTCGCCATGTCCCTGCTCACCCCCAAAGTAGTCATTTGAGAGCTTGATGCATTTTCAATTTAGACAAGGAAAATGAAAGTTCACTTGATTCTTCTTGATCATCAACTTTTAGTGAGAAGATTCTTAAATTCATAACCCATTAATATTCCTTTTTTCTATTCATCAGTTTGATGACGAACTTCTATTGAGAGAGTTATTATTTCCCTTTCAGATTTGATATCTTGGAGTTTCATTGCAAGCGGAATTTGATCGAAGATTTAAAATGAATGGATGGAAACCAAGAAAAGCTAATTGATGGATTAAGTAGTTTCTTGAAGTCATTTTGTTCAAACTCTTCAATGTAAGCTTTTGAAGATAGAAATGTTTCAATTTATGTTCCAAAATCTCATTTAAGTCACTAACCATTTATTTTTTGTTTCACAATGTAAAAATGTTTATGATTGCTTCCAGAACACAGTTGATGCTTTCCATAGTGAACACAAATCCAAAAGCGTGCAGCAATAGTTATTTACTACTACTGCTACTTAAATCTAGCGAGTTCGAATTTCATGCACGAGTTGCTTAGAGAATTTTATTTGCCGACGTGCTATGATGATCAAGGACAAATTGTAATTGAAGTTATATTACCTTTCAAATGACAGCATGGTCGGCGCGTAGCGCCAGACGATTTGAGCTGATCATTTCAGAGGTAGTATTGTTGCTGAACATGAAATCTAAGACATCAAAATTCCAAGATTTTGATCTGTCAAATACTCAAATCTAGGATAATTTTCTGCATAGCCCATGCAGCTCAGAACATTAGAATATGTCAAGCTTGCGATATCTACGAGTCTAAATTACAGGTCATAGGAATCATCTTAATGCCATTATCACTGGGAATGCGGAGATGGAAAGTGAAATATTCCTATCTCTGGTATTACACAGCAAATTTGACGGCCTTAATCATACAATTAAGGCCGTCTAATTTGGAATTGGAGATATATAAACGACTTTCATAGAAAAATTACAGGTGAAGTATCGGCTGACAACCCTACTTACTCAGTAACAATGACATGCCTATGATTATCAAGAGTATTTGAATAGGAATTTAGCTTGATCAATCGTGGGAACATATATTCACATAGATCTAGTCTATACTAAAGCTAGACAAGATGAATCATAACCGGCTCCTTCTAATGCATTGGAGTAAATATTAATTCTCGCGCGGGCGATAATCTGCTTTACAGTTCAAATAGAACGATGGGATATCTACAATATGAAGTTCTTCATCGTTATCTTCTTTACCATCAGTTAAATGCGTAAACTGTTCACAGTTGGTAGAAGCAGGAGGGACTCAAAAATTCTCCCAAGGTTGACATGGTCAACAATTTGATTTCAATCAAAACGTACACTTTTGCAACTCATTCACTTCACTCCAAACTACGAGTACGTGCAATTATTCATGTATATCCACCAATCGATTATTCATGGAGGCTTAGAAAACTTTTCATTATCGATACTCATTTTCAATTTTCGATTTTCCATTGTCATGGCTGAGTTCAAAAACAATTCCAATATTCTCCCTGAATGATCACAAATTCAAGTAATAGAAAATTATACTCGTACACACAACACGGGTAGTCAATTAAAACAATGAAGATTCTGTGAAATTGCTGGACTTCCAGTCAGAAGAAATGCATTTGTGACTGAAGCATTGTGACAATATAGTCTTCCTTGGGGGAGTACAAATTTAAGCTAATGAAAATTCAGTGCTCATTGATTACTCCATTGTTTAGTGGAGCTGTTAGTTCCCCAGCATTCGCCATAGGGGAGGCAAGATGTGTCCATTCCAGAGGACGGGGTCTACTTGTTACGAACTTTTCAATAATTTTGTCCTTTGAGGTTCGATGCTCACTGCTCTATTTCTACTCGTTTAAAGAGAATATGAAAAATAATATTCAAATTGATACCAGATCATAGAATTTTGTTTTCAAGGTGAGCTCATTTTTTGGTTTAATGCCTAATGAACTGAAGTTTGTTCATGGGATTGGAAATGTATAACATCTCGTAAAGTTTTAATCATTTCAGCCTACAATGGCGCACAGAAATATTGATTTCCTGTCCAGATGCAATATATCTACATGTACACTGTAAACCGTGCAATGCCAAAGCTTCTTACGAAATCGATGTACAAAACGAGAATAACAAAATGTGCGAAGGGCTATTGTTTGTGCTTATACACTACAAAAGCGATTGGCCTTCCTATTGGATTATCTTTATCATCCAATAGGAAAGCCAATCGCTTTTGTAGTGTACAAGCGCAAACAATAGCGCTTTCGTACTTTTTGTTGTTCTCCTTTTGTACATCGGTTTCGTAGTCAAAATCAGTCAGCTTTCGTACTCTACAGTTTACAGTGTGTAGAGAAGCAATCATGCACTAGCTGCGTAAATACGAGTAATCATTATTGAACACTTTATTTTTTTTCATCTTTTGGAATTTATATTCACTTTGGAAACCATATAATAAGTAACTAAGCAAAAAATCACGAATTTTATTAAAATGGCGTAATGTGTGCAAGCAAAAGTGTACTATGAAAGCAAAAAATCCTAAAAATCATTGTTTTCTGAAATATTGAATAAATTAGCATGCAGTCTATGCATAGAAAGTGGAGAATAGCAACTTGACATCAAAGCATCAAGACATACCTGAAGCTCTCTCTCTCAGCTCATCACCTTCAGGTATGCAATTCACTTATGGTTCATGTCACATTAAGCATCCATCGCTTTGTTGCTGTCAAACTCGTAGAAATTACTCTAGAATTCTGTCTAGATTTGCTATTGAACTGAGGTTGCCGAGTTTGTCAACAGAAATTCATTTAGAAGGACATGTCTCCTATTCAAAGACTGACTGCTGCGATAGCTATGCTTTTGTTACATCGGATACGACTTTGATGAATATATTCAGGAATTTCAAGTCTTTGGTTCATTAGACAAACTGTGATTGATACTGAGTAAATGAACGGGCAGCTGTTAAATCAAAATTCCTCAACAAACAAAAATAGGTGCACCTGAAGAAAAGCAAAGAAGTCAATGAATGTCTTGTCTGAGTATATTTTCTTAATTTCCAAACCCTGTGGGTTTTGTAAACTGATCTCAGAGAAATATTAGTCTATTGAGATGTGATAGCCATGAAGAAATAAAGAAACCAGAAAATTTAAGAATCCTCAAGAGTAAATCTAAAATAAACTAGTGAGTGAACTCCATGGATGGTCTTTGGAAAATATTCACAACCAATATCGTCATTCAAACTACATGAAAATTAATGCGTTTTATCTCGCTAACTCAGGAAAGATAACAAGATGATTGATGATTAAATGATTGCAGTACAATACTTTTATGACCAATTGCTAGGGGTAATAATTCTCAACAGACTTATCTAAAGCGTGGGCGCCTGACATTTTATTTTCGTTAACTGCATGTCTTCTAATAAACACCCGGTAGTATATTTTTCCGACTGGAGAAGTCAGCGAAGAGCAGTACGGGTTCATTCCGGATAAGGGTACGCGGAGCTCCATCTTCGTTTTGAGGATTCTAACGGAGCGAGCAATTGTAATGCAGCGCGACATCTGTGCCTGTTTCATCGATCATGTGAAGACGCTTGATAATATAATTGGTCAAAAAATCAAACATAATAAGCAAGTAGCTGTGCCTGATGTTTTGGATGGGATTGCCGGTGTTAATGTACACAGACAAAAAGAATCAACGAGTAATTATGCTATAGCCCTCGCCCCACTGGAGTACTGTTCCTAACGCACCCCAGTAGGGGGCGATTTCGTCCCCTCTCTTGCTGATCTCCCAAACTATGGTGACAATTTTGTCAAACCACACATCAATCGAATAGGCGTTGTAAGCGGATTGAAAAAAAACAACATCAGTTTTATTTCTGAGGTCGGCCCCGGGCTAAGTTGAAGGTCAAAGGTAAAAAAACGCCAATTTTTAGCAAATGTCCATTATATCACTAGTTGGTGGTAACATCTTGCTTGGTTTAAAAGATATTCAAAGCATTCGCCAGGGGGAAGGGATAGAATACTATAGTAATTCCCAATAGACCAACTCTACACTTCAATCAACCGCTTACCAAGCAATCTATCACCCAAATCAGTATTTTGGCTAATGTTGTACGCATGATCATTTTGCTTATCAGACAATTTTCGTCTCATCGCATGGACTAATTTGTATTATGACTGCATGTCATGCTACTTTCAACTAGTACATGAGCTTTCATCAAAATTGGATGGTCTCCTTCATGATTCTCAATTACATCAATATGAATGCATAAAACAAGCAGGGCTCTTTCTTTTAAACGTAGAGTCAAGGCAATTGCAGTTCTGGATATTTGACATATTGATGACATATAATAATAATAATAATAATAATAATAATTGTATTTGATTCAAGGAAAACAAATACAGAGCCCAACTAAAGGGCTAACCAGGCATATCATGATAGAAGAGTTATACACAAGTTGTCAAGCTATTGGTGTGGAGTCACGGAATGAAAGAAAAAGTGTTAATAAGAGAGCGTCAACAAAGGTCTGTCGTAATTCATTGAATATCGAAAGAGAATGACAGCTATTAAGTCAATACAAGACACCAACACCCTTGATTCCCCGACCGCACTCGCCTGACCTAGGAATCGAACCGAAGTCCGCGGTGGAGACGAGCTCGCACCTTCTCCACTAGGCCACGCTGACGGTTCACGCTTGAACCGTCAGCGTGGCCTAGTGGAGAAGGTGCGAGCTCGTCTCCACCGCGGACTTCGGTTCGATTCCTAGGTCAGGCGAGTGCGGTCGGGGAATCAAGGGTGTTGGTGTCTTGTATTGACTTAATAGCTGTCATTCTCTTTCGATATTCAATAAGAGAGCGTACATTGTTTCCAGTAATTACCAAATATCAAGTCTTTGAAATAGCCTCTCAATAACTACTTTGAATTTTGAAACGGATTCAACATTTATTTCTGCATCTGACAGCATATTCCAGTATTGGGCAATTCCTGCTGGACCAGTGAAAAAATAATTGCGATAATTGTGATGGTAGCGGCTTGTGTAAAGTCGGAAGTGATTACCTCGAGTTGAGGAGTTTGTTACAACATCAAAGAGCTTGAAAATATCGAGGTCAACGTACCCATGGACAGCTTTATACAAGAAAATGAGATGATATCGAATTCGACGAGCCTGCAATGACTGAATCTTCAAATTATATAGCCGCTCACGATAAGGGAGATGTCCAAAGTCAGGTAGTCTTTTGGTCATTCGTCTTTGCACACTTTCAACAAGTTTGATATTTCTCTGTGTATAAGGCTGCCAAAGTATGTTACCAAACTCCAATTTACTTCTGACGTATGTCTTATATAGATTGATTGATGCATGTATATCCCGTTGTGAGAATGAACGGGAAATCATGCCAAGCATTCGACGTGCTTTATTAACAGTCAGGGAAACATGTTCATCAAATGAAAGTCTATCATTGATAGTTATTCCCAAATCTTTGAAAATTCTAGTAGCAGGGATCGTTCTGTTGCACAGTATATATGATTGTCGCATATCCGATGTTCTAGTACCAAAATTAACGACACAACTTTTACTTACATTCAAGTTCAAACCGTTGTCAGTATTCCACCTTTCGAGTCGATCTTGATCCTGCTGATGTTGCGCATGATTCTCGGATTCACTGGAGCCTCTAGACCATTCAAATGCAATTTTAATATCATCGCCATACTTCACAATCTTGCCCCATACTATTGCTTCGTCAAGGTCATTAGTGTATAACGTAAACAGAATCGGGCCTATGACAGAACCCTGAATTACCCCACTCATTATTACACGTGGGGATGAGACATGGCCTTTGAACAAAACTGATTGAGTTCGCTGATGAAAATAGTTCTTCAGCCAACGCAACATAGTTGAACCAAATCCATAATATTGTAATTTGGACAAAAGGCGATCATGTGGTATGCTTTCAAAAGCTTTGCCATAGTCCAAGAGTAACAAGTCGATATCCGTAAAATTATCACATGTTTTCGTAAGGTAGTCATAAAATTCAATATGAGCGGTTTCAATTGATCGACGAGGGATAAATCCATGCTGAGTCGGTGAAATAATGTTCAAAGACGTACAATGATCTATGATATGTCTGCGAATGATGCGTTCCATAATGCGACACACTGTGCTTGAGATGGTCACAGGACGGTAATTTGATATATTGCTTCTCGAGCCAGCTTTGAATATCGGAGTAACCGGAACGTTCCTCCAACCATCAGGAAGTAAAGCGGTGTTGAAAGACAATATGTATATTCTATAGAGTAACTCAGAAAATATTGGAGCACCTTTCTTTAGCAGAGTATACGATAGACCATCGTTATCTATACTCGTAGAATTGGGCAATGAGCAAATCACATCATACACGTCTTTGACCTCAAACGTTAGAGGGTCCATGATACTAGTAACTTGATCACATTTAAAATCAACAGTTTGTGATGACGATGAAAATGATAACGCGAAGAAATCATTGAACTTTTCAGCTATGGTATCAGGTTCAAAGCAAACATCGCCTTGTAAGTCATGAAATATACTTGGAACACTGTTGACTTTCAACTTTGCATTTACATATTTCCAGAACATCCTTTTGTTGGTTACATATAGGCTAGAGATCTTCTCCTCGTGATCATTTCTTGCTTGATCAATTTTGCAACTGAGGTTTGAATCGGCAGCTCTCAAGCGTAATTTATTAGAAAAAGTAGGATTTTTCTTGACTTGAGCAAGGCATCGTCGCCGATGTCTGAATGCAGTTCTCACGTAGCTTGAACTTGGGAGACCATTCTTGCTTTCTTTTCATCGGAACACATGAATGAATGATTGACCTAGTGTCTTGTAGGAAAGCAGTCCATAAAGCGTTCACATCAGTCATGCCTTCAAGATGAGTCCAATCACGATCTCTGAGCATTTGGTGAAATTGTTTCCACTTATCTTTTGAATAAAGATAGATGTTGGTATTCGACGTAGTTATCTTTTTTAATGATAGTGTCACGTCAAAAGTAATGATTGAGTGGTCCGAAGTACCAAAGCGTTCACGAACGACTACATCATTCACCATCATCAATGGAGTAGTGAAAACTAGGTCAAGAATATTGTTTGACTCAGGGCGGGTAGGCACAGTGATATTTTGAATAAGAACATTAGCGAAAAACCATTCCATCATAGAATTATCAGCTCTGTTATATGTAGGGTCACTCCAATCAATTTTAGGATGGTTGAAATCACCAACAACACAATACTGGGCACAGATATTAGCGAAGGTTGAGTTCAGGAAATCGAAAAGAGAATCATCGTTAACAGAATGAGGCGGACGATATATGCATGCAAATCCTATTTTCTCATTATCATCAGTTACCACATAGCATGAAATTGCATCAAAATCGTTACAAGAAATACTATGAACAATAGTTGAAGGAACAGTATTCTTGATAAAAATCATTACCCCACCTCCTCTACGGTCGAATCGATCACATCTATAGTTTGTGAAGTTGGGGATCATGAAGTAACTCTCTGGATACTCGTCAGTAGACCAAGTCTCAGTTATGCAAATAACCATTGGTTTCATTTCAGTAGCATAGACTCGTAATAGGTCCACTTTCTGGATTAAAGATCTGGCATTTGTATAGAAACATAGCACAGGTGAAGGAATATTCTTGAAAGAATCACAACTCGAACTTTGACGAGGGATTGTGACTTCTGAATACGTGGATTTCACAAAATAGTGCATTAAAGGACAAACTTTTTCAATACTTTCAGGATAATATGAAATCAGAAAACAAAGATACGAATCGAACGTATCATAGCTTAAAGATAAACATTGACTATCCTTGTGATCGATTTGTCAAAATAATTGATTATTGATATCAACATTATCCACCACATTCGAATTCTTGTACAAGCATCCCTTCTTAATAAATATTTGGTCGTTGCTTGATGAGGAGGCCTTCAAACTCCTCAATTCATCACGCAGGCGTTTGTGTTCCTTTCGCATTAAGTAAGACATATCAGGATTGAAAAAAACTTTGCCAAAAATGTCAGGGTTTGAAACTCGCAATTTCTTCTGACCGCTCAACCATTTATATCGAATGTCTTTGTTGCTGAATTCAACTTTCATAGGGCGCGATCTATTCGAGTTTCCTCTTCCTAGACGAACGCATTCAACAACATGATTTTCGTTAAAGTTTTCACAAATTTCGTCGCAGATATAATTGACTTTTGACTCATCGTCTTTCAAAATTTCGTCATGTATAGCAATATCTTTTTCTGGAATTCCATTAATAATGAGATTCATTTTGCACTTCTTCTGTTCATATTTCTCAATGAAATTTTGCTGATCAATGATGATTGATTTGATCTTCTCAACTTCTAAGTTGATTCTGACTTGATCAGTTTGTATCATGTCAAGTCTCGTTGTGATTGCATCAACTTTCGAGGTTATAGCTTCTAGTTTCTGAGTCAGCTTCTCCTCAAGACGAGAAAACATTGCACTCATGTCCTCAACACTAATCGACGACGATCGTATAGCTGATCCGGAGGGAGTTGATTTCTGACTAGCTTTGCCATTCTTAACCATCTTGATAGATTCTCAACAAGTGATGGAATTGAATAACGCAATTTGCAACAAAAAAAAGACCAGGGTTCGAACCAGTACCACACGGATGCTAGTCTGAGTTTGTGTCCAATAGACCACGATGACTTAACAAATCGGTGCTGTTGTAAATCGAACTAAACCAAATAATTGCAGCAATGCGTGATGACGGTGACCCTTAACTGTGTCAGCGGAAGTTTCCAGTGCGTCAACAACAGACGGAGGAGTCACTCACTTCAAGGTCAAGTACAAAAATCCCAAAATGGACAAGATGGAGCCACTATGGTAATGATCCAATTACGAATAACGACGAACGGCGCAGTGAGAAGATGGACGGTACCAAAATTGTGAGGAAAATCCAAGGATAACACACTAAACCGGATAAATGCACAAGTATTGAACGGAGAGCGTGATACACACAACCGACAGCAACGACGGTTGACGTTGTTTTAATATGTTTATTCAGTTTTTAAAATGTTCTTTACAGTTAATGTTCTTCAGGCTAATCGCTAGATACCAATCACATACGAAGGATGCACACCAAGATATCTTTTAGTATATTTTTGCATATACATGTATTCGTATGATTTAAGGCCTTTTGTCAATAAAGATCACACTTACGCTGATTCACTGCTGTTTTGTAAGTAGTGAGATAATGACATTTGATACTCAAACTTACAATACTGAATTTGATTTTAATACAATTAAGTCCAAGGCATTTCATGAATAATCAATAAGTATATAACCATCAACGTTTATGCATTATGTAATTTTGGAATTAAGCATATTATCAATACGGAATAAAAACACATTGTAATTAGCGAACGCAAAAATAGTTATGTTTGAGAGATGTAAGTCAACATGATTGCACAAAGATGTCGTTTGATTGAAATGATATTGATCAACTCAGTTTATTGACCCTCTATCTCCGACGAAAAAACTCAAGTTAATGACCAGCGGGGTCTCTAGCGGCCCCAACCGTAATTCTACTATTACATGGCACTAATTAATTTGAAATTTTGCATGAGTGTTCAGTAAAATCCATTCTACTATTATGATATATAGTTACAAATTTTTCCCAGAACAATTTCTCGAGTACAATTTTCTCCAGTACAACAAAAGCACTGTTATAATACAAATACTGTTGAAAATACACTGTTATGATTAATTAACTTGTATTTGCAAAATTTGAGAAGAAACTGTTACCGGTTCAGCTCAAAGTAAGTATATAAGAGAAGTATGCAATCAAAGCATGATTTGTGGGGACATCTATGATATTACTTTTTCGCCAGCTCTTATAAGCAGTTTTATTTGATATCTCAATCGATAACAGAAGAGTATTGAAATATTAAATGCAAGGGACAGAATAGCTATGTCAAAACTATGAATCAGCGAAAAATTACATAGTTAGCCATAGATGTTTGGAAGACAAAAATATAGATGAAGAACCATTTCTATGGTTAGAAAGTCAGAGTTGATTTGGCATAGAAATTAATCGATTGTCAAGGTATTTAATAGACGACTGTAAACCACTCATTTATCTACGCATTGATGTGGGCGCCATATGATTGTTTTCCTATATTGATGCATTTGCCAACTTTTGCCCACTGAACATATTGTAATCTTTATCACGAATCTACAAATACTTCATCTTCTTGTTGATAACCAGTTGTGCATACATTCATTGATCAGTTTTAGATTTCGATTCACTAAAATGATCACTAAAGCATCGATATATCACTTAAGTGATTGATAGTTAGTTAGTGATCGGTCTGATGCAAATAAGAAAAAATTCAGATGATGAATGATGCTCCTGCCTTAAGCTGCAGATACTTTGTATTAATTGCATTTGAATTTATTAAGCAATTAACACAATAGTTCCTCGGCTTCCAGCAAATCACTGAAAAATAAAACTATATTCACAACAGAAAATTGGAAAGCAACAAGAAACATTCAGATGATGAATGATGCTCCTGCCTTAAGCTGCAGATACTTTGTATTAATTGCATTTGAATATATTGAGCAATTAACACCATAGTTCCTCGGCTTCCGGCAAATCGCTGAAAAATAAAACTATATTCACAACAGAAAAAAAAGGAAATCAACACGAAACATTCAGAAGCAAGTTAAAGCATTTGGGACATCGGACACTTGAATTAAGCAAACGTAGATTTGATTTTATCGGTCAGAATATTATAGGCTGTATCAGTTCACAAAAGGTCTTCCAACGAAATTTATATTATAAAGTTATATACGAGCAAAATAAACCAACGTTTCTCCTTTGTTAATAAACACTTAACTAGTGTGGCGGCATAATAAGTTTCCAACATTCAACAGTGTATAATTTTATCCTTAACATATTGTTGTTGCTAACTGGTGCTAACTACATGTACAATCACTTTACTTCAGTTGGTTGACTAGTTGCGGTCTCACTCCCATCTAACCTGAAATTAACACTTACATTCTTCATTCAACGAGTGCCAGGACTAGAAATAAATACTTCCATTTTTTCGCCAAATAATCGACTTGATTCATTATTTTCTATTTGACGGAAGAAAACCGTGATATTTCAGTAAAAATGTCTATTTAGGCGATACCTTTCGAACGGCACAGACTGTCATCGTCAGGCGAATGAGACTCATGTCACAAATGCAGAACACAAATAAAAAACGGTACTTATGGGTTATCCCCAACGTTTTCAAATTTGTCCAAAAGTCGTAGAAATTAATCAATCGTCACAAAACTTTAAACACACGTAGGTGAGGATATCTCTAGCCACATACCAAATTTTGGCAAATCAGATATGTTCTTTTTGAATTAGAAGCGATAACTTGAAGTGCAGCGATGCCGGCAGCTTCATCTGAGTTGTCAGTGACCTCAACGTCTGAGCAGAAGGCTCTTGAGGTCAACAAAGTCATTTCTCTACAACTCGTGAAGCGATGATGACCGCGCCACATCCCTCAAATGGCAGTGAATGAGACGAAGAAATAGAGAGAACAATGCATACACGAGTAGCAATGATGCGTCGAACAGACGAAGTTAGATCAAGCTGTTGACATCGCTATACTTTACGTTATCGTCTCTAATGCAAGAAGTACATGCCGATCTGCATAGAATTTTGCATGTAGGTAGAAAATATGCTTAAGTACGTGTATTCGAAGTTTGGTGACGATTCTTGCAGATTCTAAATAAATTTGGGAGAGATAACCCATAAGTACCAAAGAAACTTATGTATTGCATCAGATTGTAGGAAACGACCCATTTAGATTAGTGAGTTAACTTTACATTTTGATGATTTGTAGGCACTCATAATGAAGAATTTAAAATAGTATTTTAAGGCTTCATATTTTTCACTTGCTATTTTTCTGCTTTATGAGAGATCTTTGTTTCATCCTAGCACACACGCATGCTTTATTCTATGAATGTATACTGTACACAAAATAAGATGTATGGTGGTTATTTTGTAAACTTGCAGTTCATATAGTATATTTTTTGGTTGAAGGAAGACCTTTTCTAAATTAATAATAAGTTGATTATTAAGCTTCGGGTAAAAGCTTAGATAAAAAATAAAATAACAAGCAATAGCGAACAACGTCATTACAAGTATATGTTAGATTCGCTATGATAGGTGGACGATTAACTTGACGATCGATATAGTACAATAAATTATGATGAAGTCAACTAGATATGTACGTCTGTAATTTTTTTTGGTGTGTTGTGGAACTTAACGTTGTCTATCTGTAGGCCTACATTAATACCCACTAACCTATGATACAAGTGCATATACATATATATAGACCTACATTAATAATCACTGACATAAATCATCACGTTGTAGTGCCCATCATTGAGCAGATAAATAGATTTCGCACCATCAGTGTCTGATTCGTTCTATTTTACCTGATGTCAAAAAGCATCACCCGAACTACGAAGCAAGGTAATTAATGCCCGCTTGAAATTTTTGAATATGACTACTCACAGAGATTATATAAGGTCATCAATTTGTATCTTCTGATATGCCAAAAAAATGTTCTCAAACATACCGATTTTATTTAAAATTGAAGGCTGTTTAATTGCTAAAGAGACAGATTCAGCAGATAATGATGTGCAAAATACATAACTCTGAAATTTCCGGTGAATTCGATTAGGGCAAGCTGTACTATATGAATAAGATAGCCCAACTGTGAATGAATCATGGGTAACTTGTTCAACAGATATCCACTTCTAAGAAGTAGGTGCTTCTAGCGATCATTGCTAAAAAATATTTTGCAGAATATTTGGCAGTAATCATGATGTCATACAAAAATTTGATCGTTCAAAATAATTCGTATTTCGACGAATTGTCTCGTCTAAATAACCTCCCTGCATAGTTTCGGCTGTTGGTACACACTTTCACGGGGGAATAACTGGGCCTCAGTTATTCGGTTATTTACACGCAACATTGCGTGCGAATGATACGTCATTTAATGTCTGATCAATCATCATCAAATCAGGTCATGAGTTTGTAATACAAATTCAACTTTATATTAGCTGATTGAATTGGGCTGCAGAACCGCTTATTTTCTTAAAATGAAAGCACTAACTCCCATAATGCACCACCTTTCGTCAGCTGCCATTCCTTTTTCTTAAATAGGCCTAGGCCTACTGAAACTGTTCTTAAAGAACGCTCACTATTCAACGTCGCAACTTGGAAGGTTATTCTTATGACATTCATGTGGTAAACTGGGTTGAACCGGATCATTTTTGCGAAATTTATTTAGTTGCTCATGTATAGTTCACGTGGTGAAAATTAACGCACTGTCTGCATTTATGGTGATTGCTTTTACTTTCATTATATGTCAAAAATTTGACCGACTTACTGATCCAGTTGAATGTGTCATAATTTTTTATACTAGATCAACCACTAGATGAATGGGATGTGCGTCAACAAAGAACCTTGTCATAAATGAGTTTTAGTGGACTATGCAGTTGAACATAAATGAATTGGCATTGAAAAGTTATACTCTTGCTAACTGTGATGTAGAACCGTATTCATGAGATATCAACTGTATTATATGCAGTGACCTTTCACTAGGTGTTGCGCAAGTTTGACGATTTAAGTTGGATGAACCTACTATCATTAACAACAACTTACCAGACGCCATTTTACGCGGTCAGAATGATTCTTCCACAGCAAAATTTATAACACCATGCGCCATTCAGCCTGTCGTTCACACAGTCTCACTGAGTCATTGTCTGTCGCTGTCTGCTATACTCTTTAATAACAACAGTCAGACAACGATTCAGTATGACGTCACAAGTGTAAACGTCGAGTTATTTGTGTGGGAGCATCTCGTTCAATTCTCATGATGACGGTGGAATTTCCAACAGCTGGTTACTCTGGTTACTCTGTGCACAGTGACTTAAGACATCGCTAAAATAAGGGCATGCTGTGATGTTTTAGGACACACACAAGGGTCACGTGCTTCAACCACGCAGAGTTGACCTTCACTGTGATGTGAAACGTAGCACATCCATCATAGGCAAAAAATGTTACTAAAAAAGCAAGCAAGGATTCCTTTCTTCTCTTTCCAGGAAATATTTGTATTAGATGCAATCTTAAATATGTAGATAAACAATATCTAAGCGCAAAATGAAGCAATTTCTCCACTGTTTCATCTGTAAAACCATACCATTCAGAAATGACACGTCCATCAGCAAAATTGGCATGAAATATGAGAAGCCTGATAATTTTGGGTAGGAATCAATTGGAAAATTGAGTTGTTGCCATAAATTTTAGCCACAGCAACTTTTTGAAATTGGTAAATGTGAATTTCTGAAAATCATCTTGGCGAAAAAAGATGGCGGACATGTCGCCAAAAAAAATACATTAGAGCAATGAGTTGATTGCACACTTAACATATTTAAACACTTTGGTTCAGCTGCATCTTGGACCGCTGAGGTGTTCTGTGGGTTGCAGTAGTCCTACAACGCGAGCACCCTGGTTTATCTTTGGGCGGTGACCGTGTTTCCTGGTATACATGCATAACTCGAAATTCACACAGTATGATATGTTTCAGCATCCGCAGAAATCCATAGTTTTATGTCGTGCTTCCCAGGGTTGCGCGGTAAATAAATCAATTTTGAAAGGGCACCCTCCACTGTCAACCAGCAATTGCTCATCAACAGATATGGCTTCTCCGGGCGAAAATGAAGCTCGAAAATTTGCTGCCATTTTGTCGCAGATCACTCGGACAGGAGCCAAGCTTGTCTCTTTCTCGACGTTCAGTGCGATCCACGTTTGGATCAAAGCGCAAAAAACGAGTCAAGGCTTCAAATATGTCTATACCGTACCTTGTGGATCATAGAGCAAGTATATTACGTAGAGTGGTAACTCCGCATTCATGTAATCCCCAATGTGTGTGTATACACTTCAGATTTTACTAAATGAACTCAAGGGAGATGCAGGTGGTATTGTCACCAAATGTGAGATATTTTTTTGCAAATTTTTGCAGTTTTGAAGAAATTGACTCGGAATTGAGTGATCATGATTGTGATGTAGCAGGAATGATAGCATTTTACAGATTCTCCGTGTCATGACAGCTTCGGAGATTTAATGTTTGTTAAATTAGTAATTCGATGGGTTCCTATTACTTTCATGCTCATCCTCAAGAGTGTTTTCTTGAGCGTGATCACATCACAGGCAACCTGCCACTGGCAGAGCAAAATCACATAATCAAAGACAATGATTTCAATTAGCTTTGAAAGATGTAAATGGTTCCACATCACTATTCAGATTCAAGAAATGAAGCATGAATTTAGTGAATCATAAAATCATGCCGGTGAAAATTGAATTAAAAGCTTGAAATTTCAGCCGAGAAAGCACGAATAATATCGCGACTTTTTCATGAAGATTCCCATTATAATGCGGATCATGATACTCCCTTGATAATCAACTTAATTTCCGCTCAGTTAGCATGCTTATCAGCAAACATTCATTTCTATTGATATCCAACTTGTTTCATACTACTTATATAGGGGCGTCATCTCGGTAGTATATAAATTGGCAAAATTATGACTTTTTTCAAAACTGCTCAAATAATTTTTTGGACCGCAGGAACATAATCTCGGCATAAAACTGAATCTTTTGATATAAAAAAGAGTTGACACTCTACCTACTTTTACTTACTCTATGGTCCAAGCATTAGTCATCACAACTATCCGTGCGAAATACTCTGCAAAATCATGAAAATCAATTGTCCTATGCATAATTTCCATTTGAAGATGGCAGATTATTTTTCACACATTTTTCACACCTACTAGAATATTATTGTCAGACGAAATGAAAGCCAGGAATGTTTTCACGAGGGCTGTTCATAACGTATCCGACTTTGTTCCAGGGGCGTCATCTCGGTAGTATAAAGATCGACAAAAATTTTGACTTTTTTAAAACTGCTCAAATAATTTTTTGGATCACGGGAACGTAATCTCAGCAAAAAACTGAATCTTTTCATACAATTTTTTTGCTGTATAGATACTTTTTTGAGTCGACACTCTCTATGTTGTGGATGGTTCGCACATAGTTAGAGACGGAATTGCTCCTTAGAAAACAATGATAATCAGTTGACACATTTGTCTTTCACTCTCTAGTGCCTAGTCAACGCGTGGTGCTTCAAAATAATCCAAGCAGGAGGTCTCTAGCGACCCCTTTGGTCATTGACGCTAGAAATAAAGTTTGTTTAAATAAAGAATGAAGCACAAAAGTTATCGAATAACGGAAACTTATGGCGTGTACCCAACATGCATGATGACAAAGTCATGGCATTTGAGGAATTTAAGCAGGTAGTATTCGAGATACATGTCCGCTAGCATGGTCTGGGGCCACTAGCGACCCCAGTCAGAGATAGAGGGTTAAGTAGAGCTAGCCAAGAGTCCCGTAAATGCTACTAGGCAAGTAGCAACGATGATATACAGCATCATTTTCGCAATAAATCTGATCTTGTTAAATACCACACTATCAAAAATAGATATCCACGACTGATATTACTGAAAAAAAGTTATTTGACAGTAGCATAAAATAAATACGACTTTTTGCTAAGTGACTTAAAGCTCTGCATCCGAGAGGCATACGAATGAGGCCGAATTTGCATAGGGTCTCGTACATAAAACATGCCAACAATTCGTATTCCATCGTAAAACAACCAATCACAGATAGAATAGTTCGTATCGCTACATATCAATGACAAACGAAAGGAAGTCAGCCAGCCTTCGTATGAAAAACATGCCAGATCTCGTATCAGATGTTAGTTTCAAATTGTATGTGAATTTGGTATATGCTTGTTTGAAATTTTCGTATCCAGCGATATGCAGTGAAAAGGTACGCCTCCGGTGCAAATCACTGGATACGAAAGTTTCATGCCAATTGATACCAAATTCACATACAATTTGAATTTAACAATTGATGCGAGATTCTCGCATGTTTTCAGATATTTGGTATGCTTTGCATACGAATACTGACTTCCTTTCGCATATATTCGTGCGCGTTTGGTATGTAACGATACGAACATCTTCTACTAACAAGAGAAATAGCTAGCAAGATATCAGAGCGATCCATGATAAGCAAAAAATTTTACATGTACACGTGCGAGTGTGAGTGAGAGAGCAGATGTGTTTAGCAGGTTCTACTGTAGATATAATCTCCTGGTAGTGATTAGTTTCAGATTCAATCCTATTAGAAAAGTAAACAGTATTGTCTGGTCTGATATTTCGGCTGGTAACTGTCTAGTAGTCTGCTATAAGCAGTCACTTTTGGCTGCTCATTGTCTAACATTGTCTGTACCAATTGTCTGATCATTATGGCTGATTACAGTTTACAGTGACAACACACATTTCGTTAACTGATTGTGCTTGTCAAAGGAGAATTTCTCATGTACATATAACTTAACATTTACATAACGTGCATTGCAAAATATACATTTACGTATCTTAATCTATTTTTATGCACAAAGTAGGATTGTGAGATCACACTACATAAAATGCTTTTGGCCTATTCACTAAAACTTTTTTAAAACAGTTGAAAGACTGCTACCATCATAACCGTATATTATCTGGAAGCATAGGATGCACGTCTGCTAGAATTTGCGCAAATACAGTGTAGTAGGTCTGTCTTATTTTTTGCAAGCATGAGTATATGAAAAGATAAATTCGTTTATTTTCAATCATTGTCTAATATCGCATAAAAATTGTATTGATATTTTACCTCTAGTCATCAAGCTTTCAGTGTTGATCACCATAGCAATGAAAGGCGTGGCCGTGGTGTCAATGGAAGTCAAATTAATAGATTTTACAAGCTGAGTTTACCTTTACAAGCGTGACTTTTTCGAATATTTATACTGAAAAAAGTCACATGAGGTCCATTGCTTCAATAGTAGTGACAGACAACATCGTCTATTTGACACCAATGATTAAGAAGACAAGCGGCGGGCTATGTAAAGGATGAGAGATTCAATTATTGTCTGCTAGCAAGTAAACAGACTTTATTTTTAACTATTCTTTAAACTAAGATTAAATAATTAATTTAAAATAGATTGAAGTATTTTAACATATTTCTCACCAAAATTCTGTCTGTAGTCCTGCATATATTGCATATGCACATAGTCAGTAATGATGCCATAAATTGTTTGATAAATCGATTGACAAGCTTATAGTCACTTATTAATCAATGATAACTGGACAATACCAGAAGGACCGGTATGATGCAGGGACAACACTATAAAATAACCCTCCCATCCTTCATTACATCAATTAATTAAGAAAACCATGTTCCTAAACCAAGTATGTCCCTCGGCTGGTCGATTATCTTTAGAATCAAAAAGTCATGAGATTATAATTTAAGCTATGAGAATGAAGAAGTGGGCTTGTTATATGCACTTTTTGGGTTGTGCAACGAGTTGCGAAACGAAATATTGTAGCTGCGTGCCTATCATGTGACGCCATGATCAATTACGTTGTAAATAGTTGAGTAAAATTTATGAAAAAAATAAATGAATTATTAATTGAATGTTGAGTTGCATCCTCAAATCAAAGATGGGGAAAGATCTGAACAGTTTGTCATTTCATTCAGGATCAGTAATCATCAGCAGGCCCAGTTCACAACTCAAAGCTTAATTATTCTATTTCTCTAGATTTTTTTATTCTCCACGTCAAAGTATAGTGCTGGCTTTGTATTACTGATATCTCGGTGTTAGTAGTTTGACTGGACGGTTAATGCTATGTTGCTTGGGGATGAAGAAATCTGATTGGATTACATATAGATCCCTCAATTGAGCTCAGTTGGTAGAGCGTTGGCCTAGAATGCCAGAGGTCAGTGGCTCAAATCTACCAAGAAGCGCAGTTATTTTCTGTCTGTGAAATTTAGTTTGCTAACTTGGCGTTGTAACTTAGTCGATCTGTCAGTAGTGTGTCAAAAATTGTATTCGATGAATACCCGTCGAAATTTCACTAACTTGCTAACTGCAAATGCCAATTACGTTATTGACAGAATTGAACGAGGGTTGTCGGCTCATCTTCGGTCCTTTTCAATTCATTCCATGCCCCACCTCTTGTTAGCCTTGGAATGTAGATTTCTTGTTGTTTATGTTCAACTTGTTTCATAGATGAAATCATTTTGATTTTTAGATCTTAAGAGTCTGCACACGCCTTTATAGTATAGGCGTTGCTAAAAGTAATTAAACTTCTCTTGAGACTCGCAGGCGTGAAGACTACAATCATGAGAGTGCATATTTCATCTCTGCTACAACAAAACGTGTCAAATTAATTCAAAAGTGTAACTCTCATTAACTTTTCATTGATTAACTGGAACGAAGTCATCAATTGCAGTTACTATTTTGTCACCTTCTGATTGCATTCAAGCCAGGTGTTATCATTACTTTCCAATACCTCGTGAGAGAAGGAGGGAACAGATGACATAACGCATTCCTTTACATGAAATCGTTCTTGTAGAGTAACACGAGATACGGGAAGTTTGAAGCTGCACATGCACATGATATTAAATAAATACATCTCGTTATCAGCTAGTTTGTCGTTCTTCGATTGCGATGATGCAACAGCAAATATGTTTGAGGATTTGTTTTCACTGACAGATGCCTCCATTTTCATTTCATTTGATGTAAATAATTAGGCTGCATGCATTCAACCATAGAAATCGGACACTCCATGATAATGTAGCATTATATCATGGATTTTCAGGGCGGTTATATCAGACATGGACGAGGCTGCGTTAGCAGGTGAGACTGTCTCATATTTCTGCTCGCAAAATGCGTGATATAATGCTATTGTATGCAACTCTGAGAAGTCTATAAACATTGCAATTATTGATCACTGTTAGTCACAGATAATGGAGAGATGAAGAAATCTTTGATTGACTTTTATTGAAGTCTATGAAAGTTTGCTCTCTCAATAAATGGTAATTCATGAAAAGTTTGAAAATCTGCGAATTTCTGCAGATGTGAATAGATTTGAAATTCAGATTTCTATCTAAAAATGATTTGAAATATCAGTTTACCAATTCATTCGTTAATGAGTTCTCAAGCTGGAGTGACGGACGACAGCTCATAGCTATCTGGTGCGTTCAGAGTTCTATGTAAAATTGGCGGGCATAGAATGTTGCATTATATACCCTCCAATGCCGAGCAATAATGCATTTCAAAATCATTTCTATGACCTCCAAAGTGAGAGTGAAATACAATGTAAGTTTGACCCGGCAAGACTTTTTTCTCTCTGGCAAGAGAGTTTTGTCTCTTCAAGATCGACAATTTAGTTTCAAAATGCAGCAGTCCGAAAGAGTTTGCTTAATTGCATTTTCAAGTGCATTTTTTGTTGGCATGAATGCGTAAACTGTTTCTCTTTATCAAATCAATTGCAGCATTATCGCTTCAATTGAAAAACAAAAAGATGAAAGTGATAAAGATGAACCTTTTTCCTTATTCTCTTAACCTGTTGAGCTGCAGGCATTGAAATTGATCATAGAGATTCATTAATTAGACCTCGCCCCACTGGTTTGTTTTGTAAAACATCCATGCCCCATACCATTTCCGAAATTAAAAGTTCAAATACAAAACAAAATACACCAAATGAAAGCTCTCATCATAACAAGTCAGAACATCATCATTGTTTTTATATTCAAAGTCACTGTGGAGGTCAAATGCAAAGTCAAAGATCAAAAAGATGATTTTTACTATGCTTACTATGGCTCTAAATTTTGAATTTTAAATTCAAAACGTCGAAGTCTAAATAGGATCTACAAGGCAATTATCATTTTCTGTTCAAGTTAACTAGAGAATTCTAATAGTTCTATAAATTCTAATAGTTTTAATATCAATAAGGACAACTGAAAGCATTCAAAACGAAAAATTCGACAAATCTGTCGTACATTCAAATTTTTGAAATCACATTGCTACGAAAGTATTAAACCGATGTTATTCAAAATTGATGGGAAGCTGTGGAATACGTGGAAAATGAGTTGTCTGAAATTTGGAGTTGGTACCTTATTTCGTTTAGGAGCTATTGTAGATAAAACTTTCGAAAAGCTACCCCGGTGGGATGAAGGCTAACTAATACGTGCACATCAAAAACCTGTGTCATTCTTCTTTTTTCCAAATGACTGTTTTTTTCGAAGGACTTCACGGCTGTCGAATGTGCTGCATTTTCAACTTGATAAACGAGGAAATGAAATCGGATGTTCAACTGATTAGTTGTCGTTGGATTTATGCAACAGGTCCTATAGAATGGGCACAGCACTTCTTTGTCAGTTGAACTAAGAAGATATTGAAGTGAATGACGGATGTGCATCCTCGTAGCTAAACAGATTAAAGCATTGGACTAAGGTGATTTGCCAATTATCACTTTTATTTATCAATCGACCACAAATTTTCTCTTCCTCTCTGCCTCAATAAAGTTGCAATACAGATGGATGTTAGTTGCTACATTCAATGATAGCTAATCGTTTTCGTATTGAAATCAATACTCAATAGTAATCAATGAACTTCATATCAATAAATTTTATGAAGCATATCGATCACGAGATCCATCGACAAATTTGTAATGTTTCCTAACCGGAAGAAATCATGCTTGTTCAAGCCCTTGCTTGTTAGCTGCTGTTTGTCTCTTATGCGTTCTTTCATTCCCTTAGTGCTGCGTTATTTTACAAAAATTGAAAATTACGATGAATTGTTTAATACATGATTTTCCTCAAACGGTAAGAAGCTCATGAAAAATTTAATCTTATCTCATCAAAGGTCTTGTAAGCTTCAGAAGGGTGAATTATGATTACCGTATGTCTATTATTTGTAATTTTCACATTTGATTTCCTTGTATTCTTCAAAGAAAGCGGTCGCTGATAACTTGATAGTCAATTCATGATCCGGGACGGAGTAAGATTAGGTTCAGTTAAAAAATCTTTCGGTTAACTATGCTCTTTAGGGAAGGATGTTTCTGTCTAAACGACAATCTTTCTATTTCATTCATAGGACTAGATAGATTCTTGTTGTATGCAGTTGCAATTTTGAGTAGCATCAGGATTTCTATTTTTCTTATCAATTATCAAGCTGAGATGCTTATCTGTTAGCTCGTGAACTAGCAAGGACAGCCTTGATTCATCTGTCTAATTTTATTCAAATTTTAGTTTTGACAATTCTTCTTGAATCGGCAATGCTGTGTTTATATCTAAGTTGCAGATCGCCATTGATTAGAATTAGCTTCCAGTCAGTAGAGGCAATATGTATTTCAACCCGCCGCAAATTGCAATAGTTTCAAGATTGTGCTCATCTTGTAGAAAAAAATTCATCATCAACATTTCAAAAATCAAGGAAAATCTAGTTAGTGGAACACCCTTAACTTTACACTTAAAGTCACGAGGCTTTTCGAAATATAAAAATACGCTTACTCCAATGAAATCAGATAGCAATAGTCACAAGATAGCAATAGCTCCACAGTCAGATAGCAATAGTCACAAGATAGCAATAGCTCCACAGTCAGATAGCAATAGCCAATCAAAGTGAAGCGCTGCAGCTTTGTCTCACTAGCTGAATTTACCGTCCACATGGCTTTCAACAATATCAGCTATGTTCTCTGAATTATTTCCTTTCCAAGCGGCTAGATTTCTTAGTCATTAGTTCAGCAATACTTGTACAATCTGCAGATGCCAGCTGATGCATATTTGCACAAGTTAAGCAACAAATCTGCGAGTTTTACCCTAAAGAAACGATTGCTCTATTGCAACTGCTGTCTTTTGAAAACGCATAGATGCTCAAGCCGAATGCTCTCGTGTAGATAGCTTTCCTAGATACCTCTCGGGTGCAAATTGATCAATATTTGTATCAGTTAGGACACAAATTTCCATTTTTTCCATCAGTAAGCGAAGCTTTTGTTGCAAGTACTCTCTTGTGAATATGCATAGAAATTCAAGAATCTCTATCAAAAACACGCTCACGCACGCTTATCATCTAATACACATTCTGAAGTACACATAGACGTAAATCGATGCCAATTTTCCTAATGCAAAGGAAACATCTACGTGTATTTCTAAGCAAGAAAAATAGGAATTTTGAAAAAGGTCATCCCCTGATAGGGTGTGAAAAAGCTCATGTCTAGCGGTTAAAAAGTTAAGGATGGAGGAGAAAACCACCAAAATAGTGTTACAACAGAATGTGCAACTCATTTTCGAAAGCGTGGTTCAATCATCTTTGTAAGCAATGAAGCTTTGAGAGCAGTACGCGATTTTGAAATCATGCAGACCCTCTTCGGGTCCCCCCCCTACTGCTTATTTATTTCAATTATACTCTAAGTGTATATCTAAGAAAATTAGAAATGCATTCTAGGCACCTATTGCACATTGTTTGATTTGGGAGCTGAGATTTTCCGGTGCAAAGGCCTCGTGGGTAGAGTGTTCGCCCTTCGCTCATGATACCTGGGTTTAAACCTGCATCAAACCAAATGTAAAACGTCTACAAATTCACTTTGCAAAGAACGCTCAGCACTGAAATATGACAGTGAGATGATTGAAACTCGTCAGATGAAGGAATATGTTTTCTCAATTTGTTTCAAAGTCTAAACAAGTTTTATTCATATACACTTTTCATTTTTTTAGATCTAATGAATTCACAGTTGTTCACATTTTCTCACATATTAGCGAATTCATTTGATGATAATTTCGGAACTTTTGATGTTCATTCCCAGTGTTCAACACGAACTCGGACCGAGCTCGGCTTTCAGAGCTGTAGCCGGCTCGGTTTTTACTCGGGCGTGTCCTGGATAGCCGAGCTCAGCCCGACACAAAATACCGAGATAACACCGACTTTCTTAACCGGCTAACCGAGGTCAAACCGAATATGCCCCCGCTACCCGAGCTTAATCCGACTGTCTGAGTCGGTTATCTGAGCTAAATCCGACATAGTCGGCTGACCGAACTCAAACAAAGTGTACGTCCCGGCTTGTCAATTGACTCCGGCACGATCTAGGGCAGTCATTGTCATGACTCCGATGGCCTACTTGAGATAGAGATGAAGGAAATGGACTTAGGGATCAAATGCAATGGTTCTAGCAGATAGAATATACTTTCAATAAAATCAACTGACTGAGGCTGCATTATTGCACCAAACATCGTGAAACCGCCTCCTAGTTCATCTCAT
The DNA here is from genome assembly GCA_907163375.1 of Prostheceraeus crozeri. Taxonomy (NCBI): domain Eukaryota; kingdom Metazoa; phylum Platyhelminthes; order Polycladida; family Euryleptidae; genus Prostheceraeus; species Prostheceraeus crozeri. The sequence goes on along the minus strand of CAJQUW010003719.1, from coordinate 74,901 downwards.
GCCATATGTCGTTGGCACAAATATACCTGCATGTAAATAGTATATATACCTGCATGTAACTAACCTAAGAGCCTGTAGAAGGGGTTCACTGGGGGTTGCAGGATTCCAAATTGCAGACTGCGATCCGCATTTGTTTCTCAAAAGTAATTGTCGTCGTCATGTACACTGTTTAAGTCCGCACTTTATCAATTACTTGATCTAAAAGAGCAGGAACTCATAGGACATCAGCACAAAATCCCCCTCAAATTTTACATGTTCCGTTGGACAAAACTATAAAATCGAAGCTGCCATGCATTTCGAGTCTCCTCTTTCGAATGGTAGTGCATATTTTGCATGACTCGAATACCTTCATACCAAACATTGTAATTTAAAAATTTAATTTTCAATTTTTTTCATTTTTTATGAATCCATGTACATATTTTGACTCTTCAAAAATTGTTCATTACAACTAAAGCATCTCTGCATGTATTTCTGCAGTATTTCTATAAGTATAATAATCTACGTTAATTTCAGTGCTATAAATAGCAATTTGAAATTTGAACGGAAATAATGTCTTTTCGTGTATAATTGCATTTTTTTATCTTCAATGTCTCTTCAATGAGACAAATGTCTCGTTCTAATGATCAAATTCGTTATAAATGTTCCGAATGGTGATATGTGGGTTTCATATCTAAAAGTTCACACCAAAACTTCATATACACTGAAAACCGTAGACCGACAATAATCCCACAAAATTACTGACAAAATCAAGCGACGATTGTCACCTCCAATATCCTGCGATATCCGACGAACTTGTAGGTTCTCCACTAGTGTTTGGATCCCGTGATCCCGGTGTATTTTTCTTGTCCCGAATCCCGAGAAACAGAGACGGGAAATCCCGGGATTCAATTTTCTTGAAAAAGAAGTTATTAACTTACATAGTAGTTGTGCGAATCTGCGTTTATCATATTTTAGTTAATGATTGGCTACATAGTCTGTATAGAGCAAAGTGTTTAAATATGTTAATTGTGCAATCAACTCATTGCTCTAATGTATTTTTTGGCGACATGTCCGCCATCTTTTTTCGCCAAGATGATTTTCAGAAATTCACATTTACCAATTTCAAAAAGTTACTGTGGCTAAAATTTATGGCAACAACTCAATTTTCCAATTGATTCCTACCCAAAATTCATCAGGCTTCTCATATTTCATGCCAATTTTGCTGATGGACGTGTCATTTCTGAATGGTATGGTTTTACAGATGAAACAGTGGAGAAATTGCTTCATTTTGCGCTTAGATATTGTTTATCTACATATTAACTTTGCATCTAATACAAATATTTCCTGGAAAGAGAAGAAAGGAATCCTTGATTGCTTTTTTAGTAACATTTTTTGCCTATGATGAATATGCTAAGTTTCCCATCACAGTTAAGGTCAACTCTGCGTGGTTGAAGCACGCGACCCTTGTGTGTGTCCTAAAACAACACAGCATGCCCTTATTTTAGCGATGTCTTAAGTCACTGTGCCCAGAGTAACCAGCTGTTGGAAATTCCACCGTCATCATGAGAATTGAACGATACTCCCACACAAATAACTCGACGTTTACACTTATGACGTCATACTGAATCGTTGTCTGACTGTTGTTATTAAAGAGTATAGCAGACAGCGACAGACAATGACTCAGTGAGACTGTGTGAACGACAGGCTGAATGGCGCATGGTGTTATAAATTTTGCTGTGGAAGAATCATTCTGACCGCGTAAAATGGCGTCTGGTAAGTTGTTGTTAATGATAGTAGGTTCATCCAACTTAAATCGTCAATTTGCGCAACACCTAGTGAAAGGTCACTGCATATAATATAGTTGATATCTCATGAATACGGTTCGACATTTCAGTTAGCAAGAGTATAACTTTTCAGTGCCAATTCATTTATGTTCAACTACATAGTCCACTAAAACTCATTTATGACAAGGTTCGTTGTTGACGCACATCCCATTCATCTAGTGGTTGATCTAGTATAAAAAATTATGACGCATTCAACTGGATCAGCAAGTCGGTCAAATTTTTGGTATATAATGAAAGTAAAAGCAATCACCATAAATGCAGACAGTGCGTTAATTTTCACCACGTGAACTATACAATAGCAACTAAATAAATTTCGCAAAAATGATCTGGTTCAACCCAGTTTACCACATGAATGTCATAAGAATAACTTCTTCCAAGTTGCGACGTTGAATAGTGAGCGTTCTTTAAGAACAGTTTCAGTAGGCCTAGGCCTATTTAAGAAAAAGGAATGGCAGCTGACGAAAGGTGGTGCATTATGGGAGTTAGTACTTTCATTTTAAGAAAATAAGCGATTCTGCAGCCCAATTCAATCAGCTAATATAAAGTTGATTTTGTATTACCAACTCATGACCTGATTTGATGATGATTGATCAGACATTAAATGACGTATTATTCGCACGCAATGTTGCGTGTAAATAACTGAATAACTGAGGCCCAGTTATTCCCCCGTGAAAGTGTGTACCAACAGCCGAAACTATGCAGGGAGGTTATTTAGACGAGACAATTCGTCGAAATACGAATTATTTTGAACGATCAAATTTTTGTATGACATCATGATTACTGCCAAATATTCTGCAAAATATTTTTTAGCAATGATCGCTAGAAGCACCTACTTCTTAGAAGTGGATATCTCTTGAACAAGTTACCCATGATTCATTCACAGTAGGGCTATCTTATTCATATAGTACAGCTTGCCCTAATCGAATTCACCGGAAATTTCAGAGTTATGTATTTTGCACATCATTATCTGCTGAATCTGTCTCTTTAGTAATTATACAGCCTTCAATTTTAAATATAATCGGTATGTTTGAGAGCATTTTTTTGGCATATCAGAAGATACAAATTGATGACCTTATATAATCTCTGTGAGTAGTCATATTCAAAAATTTCAAGCGGGCATTGATTACCTTGCTTCGTAGTTCGGGTGATTCTTTTTGACATCAGGTAAAATAGAACGAATCAGACACTGATGGTGCGAAATCTATTTATCTGCTCAATGATGGGCACTACAACATGATGATTTATGTCAGTGATTATTAATGTAGGTCTATACATATGTATATGCACTTGTATCATAGGTTAGTGGGTATTAATGTAGGCCTACAGATAGACAACGTGAAGTTCCATAACACACCAAGAAAATTACAGACGTACATATCTAGTTGACTTCATCATAATTTATTGTACTATATCGATCGTCAAGTTAATCGTCTACCTTTCATAGCGAATCTAACATCTACTTGTAATGACGTTGTTCGCTATTGCTTGTTATTTTATTTTTTATCCAAGCTTATAGCCGAAGCTTAATAATCAACTTATTATTGATTTAGAAAAGGTCTGTCTTCCTTCAACCAAAAAATATACTATATGAACTGCAAGTTTACAAAATAACCACCATACATCTTATTTTGTGTACAGTATACATTCATAGAATAAAGCATGCGTGTGTGCTAGGATGAAACAAAGACCTCTCATAAAGCAGAAAAATAGCAAGTGAAAAATATGAAGCCTTAAAATACTATTTTAAATTCTTCATTATGAGTGCCTACAAATCATCAAAATGTAAAGTTAACTCACTAATCTAAATGGGTCGTTTCCTACAATCTGATGCAATACATAAGTTTCTTTGGTACTTATGGGTTATCTCTCCCAAATTTATTTGGAATCTGCAAGAATCGTCACCAAACTTCGAATACACGTACTTAAGCATATTTTCTACCTACATGCAAAATTCTATGCAGATCGGCAAGTACTTCTTGCATTAGAGACGATAACGTAAGGTGTAGCGATGTCAACAGCTTGATCTAACTTCGTCTGTTCGACGCATCATTGCTACTCGTGTATGCATTGTTCTCTCTATTTCTTCGTCTCATTCACTGCCATTTGAGGGATGTGGCGCGGTCATCATCGCTTCACGAGTTGTAGAGAAATGACTTTGTTGACCTCAAGAGCCTTCTGCTCAGACGTTGAGGTCACTGACAACTCAGATGAAGCTGCCGGTATCGCTGCACTTCAAGTCATCGCTTTTAATTCAAGAAGAACGTATCCGATTTGCCAAAATTTGGAGCAAGTTGTGTGATGTGATGTGCCATTTCGATATTAAGGTTACATACAATTCTTCCTTTCTAGGAAACCGAAGCGCGCGCAGATGAATCTAATTCTGTGGTCTGTGCCGTTCGAAAGGTCTCGCCTAAATAGACATTTTTACCGAAATATCACGGTTTTCTTCCGTCAAATAGAAAATAATCAATCAAGTCGATTATTTGGCGAAAAAATGGAAGTATTTATTTCTAGTCCTGGCATTCGTTGAATGAAGAATGTAAATGTTAATTTCAGGTTAGATGGGAGTGAGACCGCAACTAGTCAACCAACTGAAGTAAAGTGATTGTACATGTAGTTAGCACCAGTTAGCAGCAACAATATGTTTAGGATAAAATTACACACTGTTGAATGTAGGATTGGAAACTTATTACGCCGCCGCACCAGTTAAGTGTTTATTAACAAAGGAGAAGCGTTGGTTTATTTTATATAACTTTATAATATAAATTTCGTTGGAAGACCTTTTGTGAATTGATACAGCCTATAATATTCTAACCGATAAAATCAAATCTACGTTTGCTTAATTCAAGTGTCCGATGTCCCAAATGCTTTAACTTGCTTCTGAATGTTTCGTGTTGCTTTCCATTTTTCTGTTGTGAATATAGTTTTATTTTTCAGCGATTTGCCGGAAGCCGAAGAACTATTGTGTTAATTGCTCAATATATTCAAATGCAATTAATACAAAGTATCTGCAGCTTAAGGCAGGAGCATCATTCATTATCTGAATGTTTCGTGTTGCTTTCCATTTTTCTGTTGTGAATATAGTTTTATTTTTCAGCGATTTGCCGGAAGCCGAGGAACTATTGTGTTAATTGCTCAATATATTCAAATGCAATTAATACATAGCATCTGCAGCTTAAGGCAGGATCATCATTCATCATTTTTCCTTATTTTCATCAGACCTGTCACTAACTAACAATCAATATTTTAGTGATCATTTTAGTCAATTGAAATCTAAAACTGATCAATGAATATATGCACAACTGGTTATCAACAAGAAGATGAAGTATTTACAGATTCCATACAAAGATTACAATATGTTCAGTGGGCAAAAGTTGGCAAATGCATTAATATAGGAAAACAATCATATAACACCCACATCAATGTGTAGATAAATGAGTGGTTTACGGTCGTACCTTAACAATCAATTAATTTCTATGCCAAATCAACTCTGACATTCTAACCATAGAAATGAAACTTCACCTATGTTTTTGTCTTCCAAACGTCTACGGATAACTATGTGATTTTTCGCTGATTCATAGCTTTGACATAGCTATTCAGTCCCTTCCATTTAATAATTCAATGGTCTTCTGTTATCAATTGAGATATCAAATAAAACTGCTTATAAGAGCTGGCGAAAAAGTAATATCATAGAAGTCCCCACAAATCATGCTTTGATTGTATACTTCACTTATATACTTACTTTGCTTCCACCGCTTTCAGTTGTGCCGCGAAAAAACATCGAACTTTTTCTGGCAGTTTTGCAACGTCGAAGTTAGAGGTTCCTGCTTGACGGATCGATCTAGCAAATCTTAGTCTCTTTACTGTTCTTCTGTACTTTGACAACGCACTTTGAAGATTTCGAAATTTTCGGACGTGACGAGGGCTAGATACAGTGCATGTAGGAGCACTAGAAATAGATGGAGAATCTGTAGTTACACGTGGAGTTTTCGGAGGACCGCTGTCAATGTCAGGACGTGATAGAGGAGGTTTTCGAGGAGTGGGTTTAGTTGGTGGATGAGGAGCGTTGACGATCGTGGGAACAGCAGTTGGTAGCAGACTTGAGGAGGTATGACGATCCTTAGGGCACATGTACTGGGAACCCTCAAAATGAGAAGAGCAGACTCGGCGGTGAGGTTTTAATACTTCCTTTAAAGGCAACGATACTAATGAAGAGTTCCTCAAATTTATCACCCACTTTTTGCATAGTTCATTGTTTTTTGGGAATAAATGAAACCTGATGCGATGACCCTCTGATGTAGTCTCAGAAATACTTCTATTATTGCAGCCAAAAGCCTGACACAGTATTCCACGACCAGGCATGACGAATAACGTGTAGAAAGTGATTCATAGTTCTCATTTAGATTATTAACATACCAACATGTGATGTTAATATTTAGTCGCTAACGAATTGAGGAAGAAAGTGTAAACTGTGAATGAGATGGGCGAATAACGTAGGCAAAGTTATTCTCAACCATATGTTCTCAACTCTCATTTGATTGATTATCTAACATTCCAACATGTGTTGCAAAGTTGGTCGCTGACCAGATACACGTAATCTCTGGTCGCTGACAAATCGAGGAAGGAAGTGTAAACAAACAGTAGTCAGTGAAGGAGCCCGCCTGTGGTGCAGAATTATCTGAGTGTCGCCTCTCGTTATTTACGCTCTCTGCTATACAGTGAGCAATGCCGAGGGGAGGATGTGAAATCATCAAGTGAACTAATTTTCGTACGCCTGCTACTTTCTTTAATAATGATCGGAAGGGCCAACATTATGGAGAAAACTGCTGCGCAATGATCTGAATTCTTCGAATCTGAAGGAATTGTGGCAATCGAAGCACTTTCCTGGAACTCACATTAATCCGCAAGCGACGCACGACTTCTTTTCCTATCTCTGTAAGGTATTAGGAATTCCTTTTTGCCCACTTAATAGGTTCCTTGATGTGCCGTCAATTTCGTATTAATCACACTTCTAGCAAACCGAAGCAGATAAGCAATTTAATTCTGTGCTCGACACCGATATCGCTCCTGGTACTGAAGAGTTGACTTTTTAATCTTCATGAAAATAATCATACTTGATGGAATCTGAGGTTCAAGTCCACGGAAAAGTTTGACCTTTTCTCAACACATTTGAGTAAACGTTTCAGCAAACGATTGCGCCTTTTCATTCGGCATCATGAGTTCGGAAACATTGTACATCTATTTACATGTATCTATAGGGTCCACAGTATCTATCACAGTCTTTTTTCCAAAAAAAATGGATGCATGCAAGTTCAGCATTTACAAGCAAGATGTATAGAGTCGTAAAAGGCTAGTAAGTAGCACCGTAAGCTGTGTAGTACATAGCACAAAAGCTAGCTATTCTGATTATGCATAGTACATTTGTCGTCTCATCTGAGGCAAGGGCGTCTAAATATAATAGCAGTCCTTGTCTGAGGTCATATTTCGCCGCGTCATTCGGCAGAATGACTCATGTGTTGCACTGTTGCTGAGTATGAATTGTATGATAGCATGATGTTAGAACTGAGTGATCGTGTGTGACGTTTTGGGTGTGACTACAGTATTCTGTGCATGATTGTGTGCCACTTCTGTGCTGGTTCACACAACTGGTTCATAGGTCAATAGTCCTACTAACTACTTTCGTAACTTTGTATTGGTACCGTACAAGAATTACCGCAGAATTTATACCAAAATTAGAAATAATTCTATCAGTAAGCAACTGTAGCAGTTAGCAATTTTGACAATACTGCTTTCCCAGGCATTAATCGTGATTAAAAAAGCTTGTTTGATTAATTGCATCTCAAATGTACGGTACCGTAATTAAAGTGTCTCTAAATGCTATTACCTTTCCAATACAACTCGAAAATAGCCACCAGCAAAATAAATTGGTAAATGCAAACCCTTCCAATGCACCTAGAAAATAGTCGATCTAGCAAAATTGCCAACAACATGGGACTTTTTGGGAATTTCGGTTTGTCCCGGGAATTCCAAACATTATTCTCCACCGACATCGAAACAGATGCTTTGTATGCAAATTAACTAAACGAAAACTGTTGAATATTGATAGAATTTTTTCGATTAATGATTGCTTGGCTTTGGGGCAATCTGTATTATTGTGTGGCAAAACCATGATTTATTATGACATAATTCAATTAAATACCTACATTTTTGATTAATTAAGCAATAACTCATTGGCATTCATTTTGTCGCTTTTTGTCAGATATTGTAGGTGTTCAGTGGCAATCATTCTACAAGAACCAACAATGACCGACAATAGATTTTGTAGGATAAATGTCTGTCAATTGTCAGTCAACGGTTTACAGTGTACGTGTACTTCATAGGTCTGTCTATACTGTATATACATATTACATGTGCATGTACTTATTTTGGGAGACAAAATGAATGTTTATGTTAACAATCTTGAATTGCACATGCATAAATATTGTAATTGTAATTGCAATATTATTGTAGATGTGATACAGAAACATTATATCAATAATGAATGCTACTCTAAATGAAAACCGTCAATTTTCTAAAATATGTTCTTGAAATTGACCTTTGAGCTGACTTTACGGTAACTCGATTTTGCTCAATTTTTTACTGAGGGTTCAACATACATGCAAACTAAAAGTCACAAAAAATTAAACTGCTATCTGACATACATGTATATATCGTATGCATGTGAAATGCAAAAGCCTTTTTCCACAAGCAAATCACGAAAAAAACTCGTTCTCGAACGCATGTGTTGCCAATAATGAGTCAAAATGTGACTAATTACTGGTGTTCACTTTTTATGTCAAATTTCAAAAACAACTGCTCAAGCAATGCCAATATTTGTTCGCTTCCATTCAGGATTATTTTCTTGTTCTGAGCTTTCTGAGCATTTGTGTCAATTTTCTAGGCTGTGGTTGCAATAGCTGAAACTACTCTTTCGTGTTCAGTTGTATCCTGCATGCTGTACTTTTTCTCTCAAATAGCAATAGGAAAATCAATACGCAAGTCAAGCACAAGTACAATGTTTGCTTTTCTTTGTCATGACAACTTAAAAGTGACAGCAGACTATTTCACTGATTAAAATGCTTGGATGTTTTAATCGCTTTTGTATCTCTGATTGAGTTGACCTCTCCTGATATCGCATTTGATAATCTTAATGTACTTTCAGGACATCACTTGACACTTATGTGGAAAATGACTTTTTTATCTGATTATGAATGATAGATTTGTATGATTTACCAACGGAAGCGATGACATTTGATCCTTCCATACTTTGCTCTGTGGCAGATTGGTTTATCCATTGCGGAATTGTCCGCATCCACGAGTCTGCGGATGGATTGAATATTTTCAGCAATCAAAGGATGTATAGAGTAGATCGTTTGCCTGTGGATTGCGAATATTTCCAAATCAATTTCTGCTTTCTGTCTGTGGATAAAAATTCATTGTGCTCCCAGATTTGAATGAAACAAATGACACATGCTGCTACAGCGTGTCCTTCTTTCATAGGGGGGGGGGGCAAATATTATACCTTCGCTTTTTCACTTTTTTCGTTACAGTTGTATTTACTCTTGTTGCCCTTCATGGGTTTCTGATTTGCCTCTGTTGCGGACATACGTGTACCTGTTAATGAATGTCATCACTTGTATTGTCTTTGCAAATATGCTGTCATTATCATTTCAGAAATAGCAAATAAGCTTGTCTATGGCAATAGATCGCTTTCCAGACGAACGTGTTGTCCCCCACCCCCCTGTGACTTGACTTATTAAGATTCTAGTCTGTGATTCGGATGTACTTCAAGCAATGTATAGGATATTAGCCTTCGCACCACTGTGGTACTTTTCCTATCACCCCCCCCCCTGGGGCCGAATTTCTCCCCACTCCCTGCTGATCTCCCGAACTATTGCACCAATTTTTCCAAAACACACATCATTCGAATAGGCATTGAAAGGGCATTGAAGGCTCAGAAAAACAATATTAGTTTTATTTCTAAGGTGAGTTTTATTTCTAGGGTGAGATGAAGGTCAAAGGTCAAAAACCGCCAATTTTCAACAAATGTTCATTAGATCACTATAAATGGACAATGACAACAGAAACTAGCAAATCATACAATAATCGAATGATCTGGTTAAGGTGGTTAGCAAAACGATGATTATTAATCGTTATGAGATAGCATCACTGTCATTAGATGAGGTAAAAGGTCAAATAATTCACACTTTTAGTTCTGCTCAAATAGCTCTAAAATCGCACATTTTAGAATTTAGTTTCTGAAGGTGAAGAAACAACCCGATTCTGCGACTTTTATTGAGACACTGAGGTTAAAAGCATTCTGAAAAATTTCAATAGTTGCTGATCAGATCCAAAACTAAAAAGTACAATAACAATAAATGATCGTATTTGAAATTTGAATTTCAAATTTCAAACATGCATACATAATAGCAGATTATTTCAAATTGAAAGATTTTTTGAATATCTGTATACTACTTTTGAAAGAAATGCGGCGAAAAAAAGAAAAATCAGCAGTCTGTTGATCGTTTCTATTGCCCGAGGCCTTTCGCCGACTCTCATCGAGTGGCTACAGTCGGTAGGGAAACATACAAAAATGAGAAAATGATATTTATACACAAATGAATGAATGATGATGATGAGTGAGTTGCTTAACGCCATGGAAGGGCAAGCGTGATAGTCATTTCTTTTTGGACGCACAATACAGGCTTGAGTGACGTAATGTACACCGCTTCCAGATAGGGTAACAATGGAGGTCGTCTTGTCCGAGCTATGACGTTGAAGAATGCAATTCTTTGGTTCGCCACATCAAACAAGCGACACTCACAAGCGTGCTTGGTCACCGCACTTGCTGGTTCAGCGTTACTGCGAGGTCGTCTGCTGCGACCGTCCATCAACCAGGCTGGCAGATGCTCTCTCATCCTGGTCCCCAGCCTCATCAACTGCGGACGCAGTTACATCGGACGCACAGAGCATCTGCCAGCCTTGATGGATGGTCAGCTGACGACTCGCAGTAAACGCTGAACCAAGCAACAAGTGGTGTGACCAAGCGTTGTGAGAGTGTCGCTTGTTTGATGTGGCGAACCAAAGAATTGCATTCTTCAACGTCATAGCTCGGACAAGACGACCTCCATTGTTACCCTATCTGGAAGCGGTGTACATTACGTCACTCAAGCCTGTATTGTGCGTCCAAAAAGAAATGACTATCACGCTTGCCCTTCCATGGCGTTAAGCAACTCACTCATTATCATTCATTCATTTGTGTATAAATATCATTTTCTCATTTTTGTATGTTTCCCTACCGACTGTAGCCACTCGATGAGAGTCGGCGAAATGCCTCGTGGCAATAGAAACGATCAACAGACTGCTGATTTTTCTTTTTTTCGCCGCATTTATTTCAAACGTAGTTCGAGAAAAGCGATGTTTCAATCATATCTGTATATTGATAGGAAGAATCCTTCATGTAATCTCAACTTATTTTTTCAAGAATTGATGTTGCAATATATACATTAGAGGTGTATATATTGACATCAGCCAAAATATTCAAACATTCAAATTTAAAAAAGTGCACGCGCCAAAACTTTAGTGTTAAATTTATCATCCTTGCATTAAGTTTATTGCAATTATTGAGTTATCGTTGCATTTATTCAAAGTTGCATAATACGCATGAGGTAGGCTATGGTATATGGCATAAGGTATCTGGTGGCCTTAGCTTGCTTGGATAAAAATATATTCAAAAGTTTCGCCAGGAGGACGAGGGTCAAGAAAGCAATCCCGATGACGTAATGTGCTCCCTTCAAAGTTCCATACACTAAACCGCAAACACTGACGACAGCAGAAAATACTTGCACAAAATAATACATTTATGCATTCGCTTGACCATCTTTTGCATATATTCCAGTGATGCTGTAATTACAATGCTGATGAAAGCTGCTCATCCCAATTTCAGCAAAACAATCATAGAATTTTCAATTAAGAAGAGATTTTGCTTCAGAATATTATATTCCCACTATTCTTTGAGTTGTTATCCTGTTTAATGTAGATTTTAGAAAGACAATTATGCATGTGCTCGGCATCCCGAATTTCCGCATGCACGCAGTGGATTATGAACAAAAAAACAAACTGAAGGCTGCACTCGTAATCGAGAAACGCACTCCCTTGAATTTCTCCATGTCCCTTAGTATAAAAGAAAAAACGAGTTTTTTCTCGCCGTTTCTTGTCCAGTCCCTTTTTCACAGAATTAAAACAGGCTCTTATGACATGCTACTTCGACATATACATAAACGTAAAAGCTGAATGAAAAACTAAATGGCGCGACCTGTGTTCTCCTACAAAGCCAACAAGCTCATGACGACGATTCATAGATGGACATCTGTCCTGAATCATGCGAGCTTCTATCAAAGCAATGTCAACCGTACTTCGCGATCTCTGAAGGATATTTCAAAATTACATGTAGGTATCAAGAACATAAGCGGAGTATTGTTAATAAAGACAGTAAAAGTGCTTTGAGTATGCATCTATGTGATTGTAGTGCTGTTGACATTGATGATTTCGATGTGAATATCCTTCAGAGAGCGCGAAGAACGGTTGACACCACAGAATTAGATAGGTCGTCTCTTCTTCTGCTTGACTATAGTCCGTAGAAAGGAAATATTGGCACATGTAACACTAATGAAATGGCACAATCTGCTGACATAATACCATAGCAATCGAACAGTGAGCTGTCAGTTCAACATTAAACACGCCAAATTGCGCGAAGCTTCAGTGATTGTTATCAACCGGATCACACAGCAAAGAGACACAGACCATGTCAAGTTCTACAGAGAAGTTAGTGAACGTTTTTTCGTGCGCCTGCTAACTTTTTTAATAATGATCGGATGGCCCAACATTATCGAGAAAACTGCAATGATGCAAAATATGTGCAATGATCTGATTTCTTCGAACCTGAAGGAATCGTGGCGATCGGAGAATTTTGAAGGAATTCACAGCAATCCGCAAGTGACGCACGATTATTTTACCCATCTCTGCAAGGTATTAAGAATTTCTTTTTTCCCACTTAGTCAGTTCCTGTATGTGCGTGCCATCGCTTTGAATCAGTATGCATATCTAGCAAAGTGATATGGTTGAGCAATCTAATTCTGTGGTTGACACTGCTTTGATAGAAGCTCGCATGATTCAGTACAGATGTCCATCTATGAATCGTCGTCATGAGCTTGCTGGCTTGTAGGAGAACACAGGTCGCGCCATTTAGATTTTTATTCAGCTCTTACATGTCGAAGTAGCATGTCATATGCGCCTGTTTTAACTCTGTGCTTATTAATAACTGCGTGGACATATCTTTATGAGCGATTAAAGATGCTCTTTCGCTATAAATGGTAGATTTATATATGAATTCTACTGACAATTTCGTCTTTAATTAATGTACATGCTCCTTTGTGATTACTTCTCCAAATAGCTCAAATGCCCCATTTTAATTTCCTGATGCTTCGATGCTTGTACAAGAGTACAAGAATAGAAGATGATAATATCCTAGTTAGATTATTTTGCTCCATAATCGAACTGTGTTGTCATTAGTGTGTTTAATATTAAATATTGCTGTGTACATTTGTTTGACATAGTTCCCGTCTTTTATGTACTTTTGCGCAACCCTCCTCAAAGGAATTATTTATTTCACGCAGAAAGCAATTAAGTGTTACGTCAAGGCAAATTTCCTCTAGCGATTTTGGGGTGGGATAGAACATTTTGCAGGAAAGTGGATGGATGAATGAAATCTGTCAGATGATTTTGAAATGCAATTCTATTGAAATGTAATTTGATGATCGCCTTCAATATGCCGACGTTTCGGATATCAAGTGTGCGATAATTCTGGCGATAGTCAAGAGCTAAGACTCCACGATATGTCTCACCACAATTCGTTTCATTTGCGATCTGATCGTGCAATACTTTTCAGAAAGCAAAACAAATTCTTGGCAAGTTAACACAATGTGAAATGCTTCGTCACTCTTTTTCCAATCTCACTGAAGGTAGCGAATGTATTATAACATCATTATATCATACCTCAAGGTGTCACGGAGAGTGCAGCTTCATTTTTGAAATTTCCTGAAAGATTTTTCTTTACATTCCTATGTAATTTAACCTCTATATTCCGAATATGATGGCTAAAAATCATCCATCGAGGGCTTTTCGAGAAAAATTCAAATAGGACCTTGAAGCCGAAACTGCACTGTGTCTACTTCCATAAAAAAATTCCTAAAAGATTTTTCCTCACATTCCAAAGAAATGTGACCTCTAGATTCCGAATATGATAGTCAAAAAATCATCGAAGGCTTTTCGAGAAAAAGTCAGGAAGTAGAACGCAAAATTCATTAAAAAATATTATTAATTTAAGTATTAGCCTGTGTTGTTAACTATGTTACTTTTGAAATCGTGAAGCATGAAATTATTGAAAGTCAAGTTTGGAAGCGGCAAAACTTTACCCGATGATATATTAACTACGGTGTAATTCCTTAAAAATTGTCTTAAATTACAATATTCAGGTTCGTCTTTTTCATATAATGCTCATAAATAATTTTGAAAATTTTTCTTCTGAATTAGGTTAAACACCTGGTTCTATTACAATAAGTACACTGTAAATATGACAATCACATAATTATCAAAAACAAATCTTCCAGAATATTCTACAAATACCTTCCGTTGTAGGTTCGTACAGAAGCCAGAAGTTCTCTGGTAAAGTTCGCATTAGCAGTGCATATCACTTTGCCATTTTGCCATATGGAATCGAAATTTGAATACAAAATGTCGCTCACCTGTTCACTGTGAATGCCAATCTCTTCGTGCCTCGACATGCAAAATTCCGCCGCATGATGAAATATGCAATGGAGTTTGGGTGTAATTGAAAAATTTAGAACTAAAAAGGTCATTGTCATTTGAAACTTGTCAATATATTCGCAGAACTTCTCGTCCAAATCTTTACCACAAAAACATTCGGTAACTACATGATCCTAAACTTTAGAAAGGCAATAAAAAAGGCAAAATTTCGACAGTTGCAATCGAGCGCAATTTGTCAATATTTTAAGGAGGCTGCTCGTATTATTGACAAAATGTTTCATTGTGATGTTACTTCTTTACTATGTCGCATTCCTTCAGCCAATTATACGCAACTTCCGGAAAAACACTTTCCAGTGGGCTTGCAGAACCGTAAATCGGCAACTCTTACAAGTTCTCCAGCAGTAAATTGGCAACCCACAGTAAATCGGCACAGTTGCCGATTTACGCATGGAAGATGAAATATTTTTCATTACCTGTGGCAGTTTGAGCAACATTAAAAGTTTTAATCGAATGATCGAATGTTTCGCTATCTCTCCTGTGAATTTCAACATTTCCCGTCGCCCGGTTGCCATTTTAGCTCATGAACTTGTGAATGCGGAAATTGGCACTTACAAGTTGCGAAAACCTGATTTTGATTGTTTAAGTATTCTAAACCAGAAATGAGTATTAAAACAAAGGATGACTAATTATTTGAATATAATCATTCAACAAGTGGGGGAAACTCCAGCTGATTTGATTCGACGATAGAATAACTTGCAAATGGGAGATTTGTGGTTTGCTAATTCATTAATATGAAAAGAGAATATATTCCACCAGCTAGACGAGATAATTTGCATAGCTGAATTCAAGTGGAATCATGAGCGAATATAGATGTAGGCTATGATATCGTACGTAATCATTATTTCCATTTGTAGATCCGCACTCAGACCATCCAAGCAATTATACGTATAAATTTACTAAGATAATTTATAAGATATTCATAATTAGATCAATGCATTTAAATGACAGCCATCATTTTTGCTGTCAATGTGTAATAAATGATGATAATTATCACTATGTGCAGTGATCAATCGACAAAAATGAGTTTCCAGCAAATCAATTATCAAAATTGTATTATGCTAAAATTGTAATATATGATTAAATGCCATAAATTCATTTTGCCATCATTTGAAGTATCAGCTGATTTTACAATTGTATAGCAATAGGCATAAAATTTCAACATATACATACATGTTGAAACATATATATATATATATATATATGTAAAAAAAAGGATATAAAAAATATTATTAGAAGTGTTGTTGATATATTCTAATAATGTAGCATTTATGGCCTGTGTCAGATAATACATAACATCTGAACATGTGATTATACTTAGTCACATAAATCTTTGTGCGTAAACTTGTTTTAAATTGATTATTTAATACTGCATGCTGTATATAATTTGTTATCCTTTTCACATATATGTCAGAAAATTGCAGTGTTGACATTATGTAAGTTGAAAGGCAGTGATTAATCCCACGATATTTTTCATGTGAATAAGTAAATTAATTCCCCTGAAAATGTTATTCCCACTGCATCTTTCGTGTGGATAAGTAAATTCTACTAAAAATGTTATTCTCACGAAATGTTTCGTCCGGAAGTTGTATACCTTCACTTACAAAAGACCTACAATTACAACTACTTGGCTCTAATCGAAAATGCTAATTATACAATGTAAGACGCGTAGCTAGCATTAAATTTGTGGTCGTGTACATTGAAAAAAAACCTTCTTCCAATAAATAATAGGGCCAACCAGCTATTTAAAGTAGGGGCCTACCTACATTATTAACCCTGCAATAGTAAATAGGGTCTACTAAATATCTACCCGTAGTTAAAAATTGGAGAATTTATAATAATGGCTATTTCTTAACATTTTGGTCCTCAAAATTATGGCAACCAATGAAGTAGGTAGGAAGGACTTACATATTAAAAACGGAAAACTGTTTTTTGTACTCGGCATGTATACTCTGTCCAAGTGTTCAAGTATACACGAAACGCATCTAACTGAAAAGTTGTTTCTGTCATCTGGATAATAGTGAGAAATGATTTAAATAATACCAGTAACATCAATTTTGATCAAACGTTCACGATCCACACTGAGTCTATAGAGCAAGTCGGGGTAAGTCGGACTCATTTTGTAAATCAAGCTAAGATTATTTCACGTATACGCAGTTTTGGAAAAATCTTTTCGGTGTAAGTTAGCAAATGATCATCACAGGAGAGAGAATTGATAATAACTTTTTGACCTCAACTTTTTCATACTCAACCTCAACTCTACTTATACTTTTATGTGAGAAGGTAGTTTGTCTGCAGTCATACTTGAATTTTGCAATAGTTCAGGTCGAGAGACCACCAAGCCATCTACGCCACTGAATTTGCAGATACAGCTCCCAAAGTCTTGAGTCTAGAGCAAGCAATCGATAAGATCTGACGGGAATCCTTCCAAGTTTCACTGATATGCAGCTTTCGCGTCTTCTTTTTCATGGTTCCGATTTGTGATTCGAGTATGATATACTCAAAATTCAGAAAGTTAGTTAAGCAAATTGAACAGGTATAAACACATGGAGATGGAATTCCACATCCTCGACACAAAACTAAATGTGTTTTATGTTTTATGTAAATTCGCAAGAACTAATTTATATTCTAAGAATTTTATGAACTAATTTACCCTCTTTGGACTGTGCCGTTTGCAAATAGTACTACTCATGACTGGCTTTCACGTTCTATTTAAAACATTTGGACTACTCATGTAAATGTCTGTATAACAAAAGAAATAATGAGAGGTTTACGCCAGAATTAGTGATTTTACTATTAAGACATAGGTTTACATATCTTGACAGTTTGAGGCGATTTAGTAAACATTTAACCCTATCACACAATTTCTAAAAAAAATTGAATCTTGTTGGAATGACACATAGGCGAACAGTGACAGAAATTCGGTTAGATACAGCATAATACCCCATTAACTATTCTTATGAAATTTTCGTGATTGATACCATCTTATTCCAGCTTTGAGAGGAGATGCGCAAAAGGTAAAAATCTATACACGTTTAAAAAGCTCACTGGGCTGTCCACCACAAAGACTATGAATGATTCATAGTCTTTCGTTACCATTTTTAATTTGAAAAAGTGCAAAAAATAATTAATTGTTTACTAATTTAAATTTCATTGCTCAGAAATTGATAGTCGATGACATCAGTCGAATATCATGCATTGAGATGGCACTCAATTTTTGACGTTTTGTCGACATGCAAATCCTGTACAAATGTGTATTTTCATGCTGAGTGTCACATACGTCTTGTGATGTCTTGTTTTTGCTTTCCGATAATGATGATGGAGCAATAGAACCTAAATATAGACAACCTGCGTTACACGTTAAACCTTGTTCTTTGGTTTCGGTTAGTAAATGTTTGTGTGATTTATCATTATAATGATTGAGTTGTTACAGTTTGGATATCGCGTACTTCCTTAAAAATTTAGCAAGTCTGTTAATTTCAGTACCTTACGAGGACATTTTCGCGAATGATTAGCTACAACGGCTAATCATAATATCATCATCGTTTTCATAATCATTTTTATCATCGTCTTGGAATGACAACTTTGATTTTTATTTCGTGGTTAAATGCATATCGACTGGCTAGATCAGTCTCATTTTAACAATCGTGTAAAAGTAATTATTCTGCTTATGAACAATTTAATGAATATGAAAATATTGTAGAGGAATGACGGCTTTCGACTATGCATTCAAGCAAATCCAAAGATAGTTTAATTTAAAGATGTAGGCCGGATGCTATGCCCACATTTTTAATTTTACCTACACCAGACAAGATACAGAATATATATGTTTTCATTCAGTCGAAAAGAGAACAAATCTAGTAGATTCCGTAAGACGCCACCTATTTTGCATTAATGTCGCCCAGTGAAATTTCCTAAAAAAGTACTCCGCAAGCACAGAGTGCGATCTACGTACATTTTCAGATCAGGTGTGCAGATTTTTTCTTGAATATAGGCCTACGCAGGGCCTACGACATTTGCAAAACTTATCGATGTATAATTTTCAATCTAGTGTGTAAATAAAACCTTGTGCTAGCAACACAAAAACGATTCTTTAATCTGCTGGGCACTTCAATAATGTTCTTAAAAATATTAACTGGTTTGCATAAATATACATGATAACATCATCACCAAAATGGATATTTACAACTGTAATCTATTCCGGAAAATGGTAGTGCTATCTATTTCCATCAGCTATTAATGGATATCAGAAAAACGTGAAGAAGATCTATCATACCGTTAGAACGACATTCTTTCAACACAAAATAGCGACTGACATTAATTGTCGCGTTTATTTGGTGGATGCATCACGAGATTGACATCCAGTCAGTTCAAGAAACGCAGTTAATTTTCCCAATTATCAGAAAATGGGACGAAGAGGACGTTATTCACCAAACTTCTTTACACAAGTCAGAGCTCAATTCGATATATCTTCAGAAGATTCAGGGATATCACCAATGCTGTTTATCGTCCAAAATGCAAATACTTCACTCTCCATACCTATCATACATACATGAATATATATCCAATGAAACTGCCAGAATATAAAATACGTGTCCTGCAAGAGTCCAGTCTCAGAAATACCGCATCCTTGAACATAGTTTAAAGAACACGTCGAAGATGCGGATTAAACAGACTTGGTATGATTCTGAAACCGGAGGCCTACTTCATATGAGGTCACGGCTTGAGTGTAGAAATCGGTTTGAACGGTATCGTCAGAAATTATCTGCAGCAGATTGAGAAAAATCGTTTTCTTTGATAAATAATTGCTAAACCTCAATATGAACTGGCATTTTCATGTTACATTGACAGTAAGTTGAAAGCAAGAAATATTCACACTTAGAACAATATACCGTCATACGTAATGATTAGAAGCGCTATCAATGAAGTGGGTTCCAGGAAGTTGTGTGATGTAAGAGTTGATTTTTGAGAATTTGTCTGAGTATTGAGTGTCGTCCTGCCGCATATGTCATACGAAGAATGTGCATTTCCTAATAGCTGGACATCTAGTGCACTGAATTGCATGTAGACTCAAGGAGATTTTTGGAGAAAAACTATAGGCCTACTCACTTTTTTCAACCACAACCAATTGACTATACTTGATCTATCGGTATATCTGTTATTGAATATATCTGACACTTTGAAGGAAAATATAATCCAAAGAAATCTTTTAACAATTGAAGACCTCTAAAGAATTTTTATAGAGGAACAGCGCATCATGTTTCGAGAAAAATACGATCCTGTATCATTTGATCCAAAAGAAATAAAGTATATGTGACAGCATGATGACTTCACGGGGAGTATTGAGTTGATGAAAACATTCGTACGTAACTTATGTAACTAATACAAGGTAATTTTCAAAAAGATTCCGTTTGTTTGCTTCAATTAAACCCCATTATCAAAAAGCGTAAAACTTTAGGACGGCCAATTTTTGAAAATATTCATGTTTTTAGAATTCTTTTACGATTCTGTGTCCGTATCCTTTTATTCTCTGTCCGTTTCGCTATGTAAGCTAAGTATTGTATCTTGATAATTAGCCACTAATCTACCGGTACCTAATTATGTTTCGTTGATGTAAGGCGCAGGAATATTTCGTCGAATACGCAAAAATAATTTACTCAACCAAGTTTAATCTTTCATGCATAAATCAACGTAAATTATCATTCAAAACATAATGAAAGCCATTAGTGTCGTGTCAGTCTTTAAGCATCAGGAGTTCGAATCTCCTGTCTCAGCGCTACAGAGATTTCGGAAGATGCAATAACTGACCGACCTAAATAGCCTATTACAAACATAGCGAAATTTCGATGTGGCAAAAGATGCTGTACAACATGAATTCTATCGGTGCGCATAGTGGTATATGCAGCATCTTAGTTGAAGCGTAAGTTTCAGCATGCTGCGGTAAGAATGTTGCTCTCAATCGCCTGATATATTCCGTTATGCAATAACCACAAAACATAGGTCATACTATGTTTCTGGAAATCCGCTGTCAGTAAATTCCTTTATCATTACAAACGTCAAGGTTGCTGATCCAATTTGAGTAAAAGTCAGCAGATACTCCGCAAGTTTAACTATCAGCCGAATGCAGTCCATGACCAATTGCTGAAACGCGGATACTCTGACATGAAGGGGCGGTGGGTGCTGGGTGGCATTTGAGGTTTTGAAGGTGCAGTTTGGCAGCACCAACATGCATGCACCCCACTTTGCTTGAATGTTTTTTTCATTATCCCGGGCCAAAAAACAGATCACTCAGATGCATACTCGTAGTGCCCCGGTGAGATGAAGGGAGTGCTGCGAGCACATATCGCATGATCAAGTGGAAACATTGATGTTTGGATTCTCTTGACCGAGAGCTATATGCTCTTTTTACTTTGCACGAAATTACAGTGAAATGCCGTATTTCTGATTAGGCCTAATTGTGATCCGATGAATTGCACGAAATTAATGATTGAAAACATAATTTCAGTTTTACTACCCTTAGTCATGTTTTCCATGTATGCTTTTTGAAATTGGTTAGGTAATTTCTTGAATTAAACAATGATCGTTACATTTTTGACAAGAAATGAGAGATCTGGATACAGCGCGATCGTTGGGGTCTCCTGTTTCTATGATGTTCAGTATAATGGTCATGGAGACAGTTGTTAATCTGACCCTCGATCAGTTTGTCTCTGTTCATGTACAATCTCATTCTTGAGGTGGACGAGTTCGATAGCAGAAGTTGTCAACACGCGTGCATTCTGTCACT
Organism: Prostheceraeus crozeri; assembly: GCA_907163375.1. Taxonomy (NCBI): domain Eukaryota; kingdom Metazoa; phylum Platyhelminthes; order Polycladida; family Euryleptidae; genus Prostheceraeus; species Prostheceraeus crozeri. The sequence goes on along the minus strand of CAJQUW010003719.1, from coordinate 53,373 downwards.
GCGATAAACACTAACCTAATCACACCTTAAGTCTCTCTCCTCTTCATTCGATAGGTTGAGGAGCTATTGATTGGCGAGGCGTGATAAAGACCCCTCATTACGCACAGACAATCACGCACGAGTAATCTTCAATTCAGTTTGAGTAATCGTCGTGCGCAAAAGAAGCATGCGTGCGTAAGACCGAGTCCCCTCACGAAATAATCATTTTAATCTCAAAAATAATATAAAGATGAGTTGTTCACTGTGAGGTTATTTATGCTGAGTAGATGAGAAGTTGAAAATGAAATGTCCTTTTCGGATGTATGATTTCGCAACCCTCATACGGAGTTGTGGACGAATACGGGAATCAGGCTAGTGTTTAGAGTCAAGTTAACTCAAAATGGCCAGACATCCCGGTTTTGCCGTGTCTCAGTTCAAAATTTCAGCTTCAGATATTTTTATTTATTTATTTATTTTTTTTATTATTGTGCTAAGAATAGAATGCGTACGTATATTTGTAGACTGAAAATCATAAGCTGCATTACAAAAGGTCGAGTTACAAAGTCAGAAAAGTAGAAATACGTATAAATATAGTCGTAAGTATTTCTGTGGTCAGAACAATAGGAAAACATTCAAATGTACTGATTATATAAGGTGCATGCATAAGGAAAAAATGTTCGCAGTCTTCTCTCGGTGTGACAGAGGGGAATGAAAGTCAGTCATAAGAATAAGAATCAGTCATGGATCATAGCGAGGTCGAGGCAATAAGTCCTGAACCATAGAAAAAGATCTCAGTCTATATCCATACCATGAGCGCTAAAATCAAGTTCTATGTATTGAACGTAACGAGGTAAACAATCAATGATTGAACATCGATTGAAGAAATGCACTAAAAACTACTGAAAATGGGAAGGTATTCAGTAAATGACTGGATAATTGTTGATATGAAAAGCTAACACCAGAATATACACACGAAATAACAGAGAAATGTAAAACCAAACACAGCTGCCTAAATCGATTTACGTTACATTAGGCGAGAGAACGAAGTAAAAAAAAGATTCCATGATTCTCATAGTTTGATGATTACCCAACAATTTTCCTATGCACTTATGGACCCATTTTCTTACTTTGTAAGGTGACCCGGTTTTGGATTTAAAAATCTGGTCACCTTCAGTTAACTGAACCTGTGAGAAGACAATCAATTTAATTGGTTCTTCAATTACGTCTGTGGTGCAGAATTTGCCTGGCGTCAATCATGCTTGCTCCCGATTGCAGCGTGAACGTGAGTCATCGCTGAACAGACAAGAGACACCAACACAATATTCGTTCTCTCTCGAGTCGCATGCTTTCAGCGATGGCTTTAAATAGTAACTCTGGGATGGAGTGACCTGCTGTGACGGTTGTATTGTTTAGTCCGGGAACCAATATAAACCAGTGAGTTTAGCTGCTACACGTTAGCGAATTCAAGTTAAAATGAATGTATCACAGAATTAAATATTTTGTTTGTCTGCTTCGGTTTGCTAGAAGTGTGATAAATACGAAACCTATTACCCATCGAAGAACCTATTAAGTGGGCAAAAAGGAATTCCTAATACCTTACAGAAATAGGAAAAAAAGTCGTGCGTCGTTTGCGGATTAATGTGAGTTCCAGCTGAGTGCTTCGATTGCCAAATTTCCTTAGGATTCGAAGAATTCAGATCATTGCGCACAAGTTTTCTCCATAATGTTGGCCCCTCCGATCATTATTAAAGAAACTACCAGGCGTACGAAAATTAGTTCACTTGATGTTTTCACATCCATTCCTCGGCATTTCTCACTGTATAGTGCATTCAATGAATCGAATGTTAACCCGACACGATGTGTGTTTTGGTGTGTGCGAAATGATATCACAGCACGCACGCATCTCTCACTGGCTCTGGTGACAGCTCATTGTTTGCCATTTCCAATAGCAAGCGATACACGAATTATCCATTCGAGAAGGAACAAGGCATAGAAATAAATATATTTTGTTTATCTGTAATTGACTAGAATGGAAATTGACTCAAGGTCACGGCACATTCGGAGGGAACTTAGTTGGGGCAAAAAGACGTTTCGCGCCAATATGGTGAAATCCTGTATTGCTTTCAACTGTACAAACAGAGATGATGCTCCGACTCGATCGCGAGGAATTTCTTTTCACAGGTGAGTTTCTGAAGTATATATTTCATTGAAATTTTGTTTAGAGACCAAAATATAGGTAAATTGTAAGGTGTGAGAAAGTAGCATCGAAATAGCCGTAGAAAATATTATCCGGCAAAATATATGCAGAATTGCTACATTATGTATTTGTCAGTTGTTGTTGGTGTATTCATTCACCTTCATATGCTATATAGGAAGACGTTGATGTTTTTTTTGTGCTCATTACCTTGATATTACTTAGGAATTTGACGCTGACAGGCAATCAAGTCTCGGCAAATCGTCCATTTTCTTCTCTAGGGAAGTCAGTAAAGAGTGGAGCCAGAAGTTAGATTTGCTATACCCTACACAATGTTTTATTATCTCTGCCATCGGATGATGGTCGCTGCACAAGTAGTAGGTGTAAACAGACAAAAGTAGAGGGCAGTCAAGATGAAAACGTGCCATACAGAATTATCGTTCCTCATAATTATCACACGCTCACCGGTCTGATCTGAATAGCTGTGGGGAAGCTCTGTTTAACGCATGAAAAACAAACAGTAGTCCCATTATTCTTGTCAGTGACTCACTGCAACGTTGATTCCCCCTCGCTTTCACCAAGAGATTCTTATCACTGATGTCACTCATGTCTAGTACCGGATTGGCTCACTAAACTTTGATCGATTTGTTGACAGTGATACTGCGGCTTCCAGGAGAATGAACGTAGACGCCTGCGTTTTCTCACTGCATCAAGTTGTGTTCAACAGTGATTTTGCATTCTACAGTGCCTACAATTTTCAACGCAATCCACTAGGCTCAAGTAGACCTATTTATATCAGCGGTATATAATGCTTCTAGGAAAATGACTTTCCCGATCATAATCTCAGCTTTACTTCACTTGCCAAGTTCCAAAATCTCCCTCGCAGGTATGCTTATCATGTCCCGAGTTACTCCCTTGTCTCATTTCTGCTAAGTTAGATAACCACAGATGTTATTTGTCAAAAGTGATAATGCAGACCTTCGCAACATCCCAGCCTGTCAAGCAGCCCCGACTGTCCATATACTTTTGAAAGGCTTCAGATTTGATATTCCCCTCTAAGCTCCATGAATCGGCTTTTCCGTGTCAATTATTTGTTGCTGAGCAGTCGACCGGATGCACTTACTTGTCGGAATGGTACACGCCTCACGGTGCGATTTTGACTGATAGGAGACCAGATAATTCGAAGAATGCGTAAATCTAGATTGTCGATCGTGGTTTTGCAGTCAATCCAAACAAAAAGTTTCCACTATTTTTTTGTACACACACATTGATATGTACCAATTAGGGAATGTTCAGACTATATTTTGTGCTTTTTTGACGCAGGTTTTACTAATTTCAGTAAATTTATGTTTTTGTTAAAATTTAATGCAATATTTTATTTTAATCCTAGCTTTTCTTGTAAAAAGTGCCGTGGTGTTGCTGCACAAGCTCCTTAACCGACCGCTAGTAAGCTTCGTATTGGTGATGCTGATTATGAAGTTGTGCCTGCATTTTGTTACCTGGGTGATATGTTAGGACAATCAGGTGGCTGCAGTGAGGCTGCTAGACTGAGAATTCAGCTGGCATGGAAGAACTTTCGTGAGCTCATTCCCATACTTACGAACAGAGACATCCCCTTCAGCAGCCGAGGTCATGTCTACTCCATGTGTGTGAGAAGTGTTCTGTTGTATGCAACCGAGACATGGCCAATCAACATCGAGGAGCAAAACCGATTGTGCCGTAATGATAACGCAATGGTGCGGTGGATCTGCTCCAAGCGCCTATCTGATCGAGTTCCTATGGATGAGCTAAGGTCTAGGCTTGGTATTCATCGACTTGAAGATAGTGTGCGCTGGAGAAGGCTACGTTGGTATGGACATGTACAACGCATGGATGAAGCCGACTGGCCTAAGAAAGTCCAGACCATCGAACTCTCAGGAAAGAATCCACGAGGCCGACCAAAGAAACGTTGGCTTGACAACATCAAAGAAGATCTTCGAAAATGGAATCTATCCTCCGTCGACCCTTCGGATCGGACGGTGTGGAGAAATGCCATCAAGCCAAATCGACATTTGCGGACGTCCAACCCTTGCAACACGAGGAAAAGAAGACGGAAAACCGTGGACCACTTAATGCAATATAGGCTAACTTATGGCGGTTCAAAACGGTGCAAATACGGCCTAAATGCGGTGGTTCAAATGATTGAATCAGCAATTCCATTAAAGAAGAGCCTACCAAACATCCTGATTGATTTAACGGAGCAATAGGGCCTAGGGGCCTATATATAACACGTCAGCGCGTAGCCATAATCCTGGTTAGGTGTTGTCTTCGATTATGGCAATGAATAGAGCTGAGTCGACGCCGTTAGTAGGGTTCACGCTTTTTAAACCTACCATGCAACTCGCGGTTCGTCATGTAACTAGGGCCTAATAGGTATATTATTATGCTTCCGCTTAAAGTTCAATTAGCCATTATTGCTCGAAATAGCATGTGCTGATTCACGAGGATGGTGAGTTAATTAGGCTCTCATCGCTTATATTTTCATCGCATCGCATAAATTCTGATAGGATATTTATCAGTAACTTTTGCCATTTACCTGGAAACTCTTGCAGTTCATACGTGCAGACTTGATCCATTCAAATACATGTTTATCAAGGAGAAAAAATGTTCAAAGTCACCTTTCGCACGTTTCTCTCAGAAGACACGAAAAGCTCTTGCTATCATGCCATCAAAAATTTTCTGCTCTCCTACAATTAAAAGAAAGCGTGACGTATTTCCCAGAGTTATAATTGATGATCCACTTTACCATGAATGCATAGCTGTCATCATGCAGGCAGCAACATGAGCTTCGCGATGTATTGTGGAAATAATCAAACGTTGCAGTGACATCGTTCGTACGTTACATGCTCGTTATCATTTCAGTAGGATAGAATATGATGACGGCAGCATTTTTGACAATCATCAATCATGTCCACATAAGGGAAAAAGTTGAGAAAGTAATACTTTGCCGGTATTATTCAGCGCATTTCCTAACTTTTTGTGCAAGATAAAATCTGTAACAGGAGTATTCAGTGGGTATTCATGGCAGTATTCAGTCTAACTTCATACGTATGTCTGTCAATTATTATTCAAATATCAACCAGAACGTAACTAGCTAAATTTTGCCACTAAGTCTCATATTTGCCAATAGGCCAGTGGCGGGCAACCAAGTTGGGATAGCGGGCCACAAGGAGTGGTCCGCGAAAAAGGCTGGCGGGCCACCAATTTTAAAAGGCAGTAGTATAGGCTTAATATTCTTTTATTCCGTACTTTTAAATGCAAATATGGGCTGCTGTACCGTGCGTGTATCGCATTGAATAGAAAATTTTACATGTAAATGTAAGAATATTCGGAAAAAATGTTGGCCTACAGGCCACAAAAAGACATGTCTAAATCTTGCACTTGGATTCCTTCATTCGTAGTTCAGGTTTAATTAATATAGCCTCTTTCTAGGTTCATTGAGCAGTTTATTACTTAGAGGAACATGCTCAGCAGGGCTTCGAATACTATGTGAATTAGCATAAACTCGCGCAAGTGATGACCATTTAGCGTTTATTAGAGAAGATATTCTTTACGAAAGGAACATGGTTGGATAATTCGAATGTGAATTTTTGGTTTTTGTGCCACCATATTGTTCATTTTGTTGTTCCTTAATGGTTTTGCAAATTCTAATTAGATTTCCTCACCCTTAGATGCACCTCCAAAAGGTCGAAGTCGGAGTGAATCATTTTCACATCATCGATTCAAATAATGTCACTTTAGATATGAGAAGCGGTGGTGGGCCACCTAATGTGTCCCGGCGGGCCACGCGTTGCACAACAATGCAATAGACCTATCTATGTAATTTCCTAGTTTCTCAAGATTTGAAATCAGACAAATAATTTTTTTGAAATAAAATGTCACAAAAATGTCAGTTTTGCCTACAGTTATGCCTCTATGAATAGTGCAAGCGATCAGAGCCTGAGCGTTTTTCAAAAGATATAAATCTACTATTGAGAACCTACTGATACGAAATCAAGATTCATCATTTGCGTCTTTTGGGGGGGGAGCTACCGTGCTTATCAACTCCCCCCCCCCCACGAGAACAAATAAATTTCAATTTTCATGCAATTTTTAGAAAATTTGCGTTACATTCCCGTTTTTTAAGTGAATTCCTAGCATTTAGCCCCCCGAGAAGGCAGGCGCAACCCCGAGATCAAGGGACGCTACTGAGGCACATTGTCCAATAGGCATGAAATGGAAATGTATGCTTCTGATATTTTTATGGTTTGGCTAGATAATAATAGTAGTCAATATGGTTGTGATGGAATCTATTATTTACTGATTGACTGTGATGGATTGAGTCGCTTTCATCATTGTGAATAGGAATCGCTAAAACGCAAAACTCGAGAAGGTGCCATGCCACCTCATTTCTTTCCAGCCATGTCAACCCATTTGACTTTTTGAAGTAAATAAGCCATAATTTCAAAAGTAATAGTAATTGACATCAACAATTCCATATAAATTGTTAAGTCATTTACTTGTCTTCCTTTTTGCAAGTGTGTAGCAGTGTTTGACATTGATGATAGACAAAAACATACAATTTTTAAAAATGTAAAGCATTTTTTTTATTAAAAAAGAATTTCTCGGTCTGTTCTGAGCAGGAAGTGAGCTGGGAGAGATTTTCATATATATCATGTATGTAGTCTAGTAAACCTTTATTTCGTATATTTTGGATTTTCTTTCCAATGGAGAGATTCTGGTGCAGAGGGCCATGTCACCCCAAATGCCAAGTCATCCCATTCTCCCCTACTATCCATAAACTATTTAATTGCATCACGAAGTTGGTCGCATTCCCAAACAAATAATGAATTAACAATTTATTATGATGAAGAATTTGTGCATTACTTTAGTATTACATGTATTTAACACCATGTTAACTTATAAGTAGTGCATATCAGTAGTATCCATAGGAGCACTCTGAGTCGGCCTATAAGCATCACACATCTCCATCATATCATTTAGCGAAAAAAATAATATCCTCATGCATGTGCAACACCCCAGCTACATTCTATGGATTCTTTGAGAAGCTCTGAACAAGATGCAGACGAAATTTACATAGCTAGGAATATCCAATATTTGCGGATTTAGCTAGGAGCTCATCCGCAAATATCGCGTTAACTTCTCTTACTGAAGATAAAAGAAACCGTTTCTGTAGGCCTACTTCATCTTTGAGTTCTCTGGACCGTCACACAGTTACGTCTTCTAGTTCATGTAGGCGACATAGATTTGCCTCATCGTATCACGAAAAAAGAATTTTCTGCCACGTCATTATCAACTTATGAATAGATATGGATATAGGAGCGATGGAAATACTTGATGCAATTCAGCAAGGGATGTAGCATTTTTCCTAATGAACGTCATTGCTAGTCGTCTGCTTTAAAAACTTGCTAAACATGGTCCATTACTTTAGGATTCTTAGGCCTACTCGTGAAACTTCTTTTTTAATTCCGTTGCAGTGATCTTTCTGTTCAGGATTGCTTCGTCTCATTCGAAATCTATTTCAACGCTCGGATAAACTCATAGTAGGCACGGTGAAAGCTCGGTCACTCATGAGTCACGTAGTTGTGTATTTGAGAACAAAACTTTGAAGTATAGCAAGTCTTTCGTTTGTAGGTTTTTCTGCGGTTTTTTTCTAACCTAGGCTAATAATATCTTTTGTTTTTAAAGACTGATTTTCAATCAAACTTATCATTGTTACTCCACTTCGTACATTCTCTCTTTCATTGCTTGTCTTTTTCTTAGCTTGCATTCTTAGTTAGGCCTATAGAATTGAATCATAGGCCTGCGCATTTACTTTACTCTGAATTGCTTAGTTATTCTACATGTATCCTATCATGCCCTTTTTATTTTCTTCGCATTCCTTATTTGACTTCCATTTTCCCTCGATGTACAACCTTCGTGTATACGCGCGTCCTCATTCCTGTAGCTACGATTTTTTGAAAAATTTTAATAAAAATCAGTTAAACCATATGCAAAAGTTTGATATTTTCACTGTTTAGCGTACCTGAAATCATTTAAATGTATGCAGAGAGCAATTGTGCATCAGGTGAATTAGTTGACTTAAATTTTTTAAGTTAGACAAATGAGTAGGCCTGCATGCAGTTCAACAAAATATAAATCATATCAATCTTTCAGGTTTCCTGCCGATCCAGTACTACGAAGAAGTTGGGTCGTAGCCGTGAAAAGACTGAAAGTTGATGATCGAAGGAAGTTGTGGGAGCCGAGTAAATACGATTGTTTATGCTCTGATCATTTTGCCCCGAGCGATTTTCGTCCAACGAAAACGAGGCAGCTGTATTCTGCAGCAGTGCCTTCAATATTTAGTTTCACTGAGAAGACAGCATCGGCATCAACATCGCGCACTTTGCGGTACGTTGAGAGTTATGGGCAAGTGCCCATCTCAGTAACCGAAGGTCCATCTACTTCGACATCAATTACATCACCTGAGGTTGAGGAGAGGCTTCATCGTGCTCAGAAAGATCTGCGAAATGCTCGGAAGCGGGAGAAGCGTCTGAGAGATACAGTAGCTTCATTGCATGAAAAAATCGCGGAGGATGATGGTATAACGAAAAGCCTACTTGAAAAACTGGAAGCGTATCAAGGTGAGTTTACTCCTGGCAACTATTATATCCACATACGTGTGAAGTTAGTGGAACCATTTTAATTACAGCTTGACTATATTCGAAAAACTTCCAATTTATCAATTTCACGAATCTAGGCTCAGATTTCACAATTCGCGGTCGCTTTTGAAAAATCAAAAGTTTAAAAATGAAAGTGGTTCCACTGGTCAGTTAGCGGAACCAAATTCTCATATTCTTAAGATCTCGCGGATATCCGGTTAAAAGCTGCATTGTTGTTTATACTGAAGCACATATTCGTGATCAGTGCAGCAAATTGGATCAGGTAGTGACAAATATAATTGATTTACTACGCCAATCAGCGAGACCGAGAAATTGGTTCCGCTCACTTTGCACGTGTTTTATACTTGCCTATCAATTCATTTAAGTGATGCTTTGTGCTTTTACTAGTATTGTACCGGTATTCGGTCGGACAACCTATCCGGCATCGGGTCCGATAGGTAATATGGGGCCTACTCGTGTTTCACCAGATACCTGTAATTTAATTATTCATTTGAATGGCTATAATTTTGTTCACCTTCTAAATCTTTTAATGTTAATTTTCTCTTGAATTTAGTGCGTGTCGCATTCATCCTTCTTGTAAACTACTTTTAATAATTTTTATTGACCTTCAAAGAAGCGTGTGTGAAGTTAGCCATACCAATGCCCTACATCGAAAATCGAGTGTGCCGCTCTCGAAAGCAACATCTGCGCATAATTTGAGTTTGGCAGCGTGCCACATATTTTTCAAAATAGTGCGGCAGTTTACGAGAACTCACCGATTGAAAATTGAAGGTGGTACGGATGCGAAGTTGGCCATACCAAATTACCAAAACACATGCATCGCATAACTATGAAGTGTCAAACGCATGGATGAATAAACTGCCACGTCCCAAGTATGTGCCACCCATTATTTCACGGAATTTCACTATAATAACTGAGAAATTGGATAAAATTAAGTACAAAGTGGCACGGTTATGAAGTTAGCCGTGAAAGTCTGACAAAATTAAAAATTTCCATCAATCCGATTAAAAAATCATCTGGGCCAACTTACAGAAGTATGCCAGCCTGTGACACCCATCAAACAGAAATGCGGATTAACCTCCGCAGACGTTTCCACTCACCATCTGTGCCACTTGTGAAAATCGTGGATCCTACTCACATCAACCGACAAATGCATTGATTAGGACCACCTTCTGCCACCTCTCAGACAGCTGGACAAGTCGACATACTCCCAATAACTATCACAACTCTCCGAATGGGATAATTCAAACACCTTTCGCATTCATTTCTCTGATGTAGTATAAGTACATGTCGCCAAAAAATAATTTCGTATATACCAAAATGTGTTATTTAAGCACTTGAAATTGATGTCAGAATTTCAATGAAGCTAAAATTTATTTTACAGATATACCAGTGGAGCTCTTCAAGAGGGATGGTAGAAAATACTCGGCTTCTATGAGGGAGTTCTGTCTCACCCTGAGTCTATACAGCCGAAAGGGATACAACTATGTGAGGACAATTCTGACTTTGCCGCATCCGCGTACTTTAAGAACGTAAGTTGGTCTTCTGAAGTAGCTATCGATTAATGTTGCCACCAGTATTATTGTGATATGTATTACTGATCAGCTGGTGCATTTACGATTGTGTTCATATAGTTAAGAACTGAGATATCCCTTCCTACTGGATACTAACATAAAGTTTTGCAGGTAATTAACTATATTTCTATGCAATAGGCTAATCTTTTAAGTAGTGAGTGGTATGCGTACTTCATGCGCCACATATGAGGGACATGGTCGTGCAATTAGTCACCTTCGACACAACCATGCTGATTTAAAACAATTGCAAATGGCCCACATGGCAAACGCGGAATCTGATCTCACGGCCAATTTTGGCAATTGGGAATCTGTGCCAAATTTTGACAATCACTAACACAATGTTTAACTCAATTGAGATAAGGGATCATGAGTCCGAGTATCTATTTCTTTTATTTCCAGCCCGACTTAGTCCAAGCTTATTCAATGTTTAATCATGCATTAATAGTGCTCAAAGTCATTGGTAGGTCTAATATTTTACGGACAAATCTGATCTTTGTATGACGAATTTGCGTAGTATTCTAGAAAGCCTTTTTATAAGCTGTTTTGAATAATTTAGATAGTCACTACAGACTCACAGCATGAGAATTTAGGCATCATCTGTGTTTCTGTGCTTATAGTATTAGCTTTCTGAAATTTGAGCTAGAAATGATAGAATCAACTGATTTTTAGTTCATGAAAATTTGTTTGACCTCGCTCTGAATTTGTGTATTGGAGCGATCGATGGAGGTTACATTACAGTCCCGCTTGAGATTCGAAAGACATTTTTCTACAACCCTGAGGTTACATGCCTTGTCCTTATCATCAAGCTATCTATCAGGCAAAACAAGGCGAATGTCAAATCTGCATTCAATATCTTTAATCTAGCGTTAATAAAAATCTGGTGTCTCAGTAAAATGAAGAGACTTTAATGCGAATGCTTATTCCCTTGAGTGCCATTATGTCACCATCTTTCAATAAGTCGTGTAAAAGACCATGTAAGGCATGTAATTACTGGGTTCCCTTTTTTTATTGGAAAACAGTATAGCTGTCTTTCTAAATCACACGTAAAAATAGGCTAAAGCAGGGTTTTGCAAGTTTTCTATTATTCGATTGGAGTGCGATTCGCGAATCACGCCCGATTCGATTCGACTCCTAAGTTAACCGATTCGCAGGTCCTCAATAAAAATTTAAGCATGTGTATCTTAGTAATCAATCCCTTTCATTGACTGACTCCCTATTTCCCGAAACTTTCCGACTCTGTATGGTTTGTTGTTAATGTAAAGCATTCACTAATGAAAATTATATTCTCTATTTCTTCTCTCAAATGTCAGCTTTCCAATTAAAGTAAAGATGTTCATTATTGATGAAATGCAGGATTGTAAAATAGGTTTTTTTCTTGGAACAGGTGGCTTCAAGGTATTGACGGTCGTCCAGGGTTCAGTGAGCAAAGTCTGAAGCACTTGCAGAGTCAAAGAGACGGTGAAAATGCTTGGCAATATCGATTTTGCACTCTTATGGTCGACGGAATGAGTATCAAGAAATTGATGCAGTATGATCCACGAACAGCTGAATTTTCTGGCTTCATCAATTTCGGTCAAGCCTTATCCCTCAATTCCGATGAAGAGTTAGCGACAGAAGCCTTAGTATTTATGGCCGTTGGCATCACTGGCCATTGGAAGCAAGTTATCGGATACTTCTTGATTCGTGGCATATCTGCTGAAGTGCAAAAGGAATTGGTGCTGCATGCCATAGGAAGTCTTCACGATGTCGGACTTTCGGTCAAAGCCTTGACATTGGATGGACTATCTGCCAACATGTCCATGTTAAAGAAGCTTGGCTGCTCAATGACTCCTGATCAAATCGTCTCTTATTTCTACGTTCCCTCCGGTGAAAAGGTTCATGTATTTATTGATGCATGTCATTGCCTGAAGCTTGTCCGCAACAACTTCGCGAAAGTCGGAGTAATTGAAGTTGCTCCAAATGAATACGCAAACTGGACCTATATAATTGAATTGAACAAGCTCCAGAAGAAAGAGGGTCTTGTGGCCGCGAACAAGTTATCCGATCGACACATCCATTTCAACCAGCAAATAATGAAGGTAAGTTCTTCCAGTAAACTTATATTAATAATATCCGCTGAACTCATTGAAATGCATTTCGGTAAAACTCAATCGCCTTTAAAATGCAACGAGGCCTACTCGTGATTATAGGCCTAATCAGTCGCACCCAGTGGTGGGTGCAATTACGAGTGATCGATTCTAGATTCATCTAATATTGACCCATTGCCGCCTTCGATTATTTTAATACTCCAAGTTGCCATATATAGCTTGATTTTTATGCTAGGCTAACGACGATGACTTACCGAGTGGGCTCACTCATAACTTTAATAATGTCTCATCTGATAGGAGTACAAGTTAAAGTACAGCTTCCAATTCTCCCTCGCAGTTTCCCTCAAAATGTGTCGACATCACTCAAACTTTCCCGGTTCCTGAAAAACAAAACTATTCATCATTATCAAAGATGTTGGGATCGGACATCTTTGAAAGCCTAAGAAAACTAAATGTCTGACTCGCCAATTCTTAGGACTTGTGTTCTTCTGTTCCCCGTTTCTGATGCACTTTGGATCGATTCTCATAGCAGAGATTATCTAGAATCTTCATAATTTTAATAAGCATGTATCATAGTCATTTGTAAAACTATTGCTCTATGCCGAGTAAAAATTCACATAGGTCGCATTCTTCTGGATGACGAAGCTCTATTTTGATGAAAATTATCTTGGTGATTGAAATTCATATGAAGTATCTAAGAAAATGGAAATGAAAACCCGTAGGTTGAAAAATTAGGAATTTTTGGACCCATTCATGTAATTATTCAAAGAAAACACGAATGATACTAATTTATGCGTCAGGAATCCCCATATCTATTTATGTTCAACCGAATTAAAGTCGCAGGACCTTCCTATTGAAACCATTGATTGATGCGGACGGTCGCACAATGTAGCAACCGGGAAAATTTTAACAGAATAACTTGCCATGCTTGTTTTCGTGCACACATACTTTATTTTGCACGACTTTCAATAAATGAGTAATTGTTTAGAATTTGGGCTATATTGTTGGATTGACCTTTCCGTCCTATTTCAAATCAGTGCAGCTGGACATTGCCCTGCACGGGTCGATAGTCATCTCTTAATTGTAGTACATAAAATCTCTAGTTATCCCAGATTAATCGAGTAGCAATCTAAAGGCGTCGTTAATGACTTAGGCCTACACGATATTTTAATCGTAACAGTTTTTGAGTCAATCGCTTTTCATTTTTTTCTTCCATCAACATTTAAGTATTCCTTCATACATACAGTTTTGACTGTGACATGCGTCGCATACTTAAAATTACGTCTTTCTATACTTCAGGTTTCCTTGGCGGCTCAAACTCTGAGTGCTTCCGTAGCGACCGCTTTGGAGTTCCTGAAGAAAATTGGTCATCCACAGTTTCGAGATGTCGATGCCACCGTCACCTTCATACGAACTATCGACCATTTGTTCGACATCTTAAACTCAAGAGTCCCCGTGGCAACCGGCTACAAGCAGCCCATCAGACGGTCTAACTTCCAAGAAATTCGAGCAACTTTGATGTCGATGGACCGGTTTCTCCACCAGCTGAGAATTCTGGGAACACGCTTAATGGGTACGACCAAAGCGACGGGATTTGTTGGCTTCTCATTCTGCTTGAACTCCCTCATATCGCTGTCCTATGAGCTGCTGTTTGAAGAACGTCCACCGATGAAGTACGTGCTGAGCTACCGCTTCAGTCAAGACCATCTGGAGCTGTTATTCAATGCCATCAGAGGATCGCTCGGCTGGAATAACAATCCAACAGCAAAGCAGTTGGAATATATAATGCGGCGACTTCATGCACGCGTTGGAATCCAGGGCGACTCTGCCGGAAATTGCCTCGATTTTTCAGAGGACAGCGAGGATCTCAGGCCCGTCGAAATCCTGGAGGACATGGATGAGATCCCAAGAAATTCGTTGTTTGTAAACAACGTCGTTAATTATATAGCAGGCTTTGTCGTTAGGAAGTTGCTGAAATTTGACCAATGTCCTGAATGTCGCTCGGCTTTGGTTTGCGATCCAAAGGACTCGGTGATGATGGCGGAAGACCGCTACTTTTTACGCTTGAAGAACAATGGGGGTCTTCTTCTACCATCAAAAGACGTAGTGGATGTGTTGAAGATATGTGAGTCGATTTACAGATCTTCCACTCTGCAAGAGTGTAAACCTGACCGGGTTTTTTTGAAACTGTATCCCAGGATCAGAGGGTCAGCGTTCTCCTCTGAACACATGATCCTGAATGATCATCGGCCTCGAATAGTGAGATCTCTTGTTACTGCTTATTGTAATATTCGGTCATTCCATGTCACAAGGGTTCACAATTTGAGTGACATAAAGTATTCTCGTCATCGCTTGACGAAGCAGATTCTTTTTAGATCACATTGATGCAACTTTCCTGTTTTTAATTTCACATTTAAAGCTGACAATGACATTCTAGCGGCTTCTTTGTGTGTTACAAACCTGACTTGTGTATTATGTATAATATGCATTCATATTCTAATGCATACACGTCTTCGTATCTTGTGATTTTTGTATATATTTATTGCTTCTTGCTTCTGACTTGTGTTTTGTGTGTAATCCGTATTGACATTTTAATGCATAGACGTCTTCGTATCGTTGGATTTTTGTAATATACTCGTATCTATTGCTTCTCGCACATCATGCTCGAAATATGTCAACACTAGCATAAATGTATTTGATTATAAGTGTTTTACATGGTGTCCGTCTGAGCTGCATATGTGCAGTGCTATCTAGCGGTATCTATGCATTGTAGCTCTGACTTGTGTTTATGTATAGAACTTTTGATTTTTTAATATACTTGATTGCTTATTTTTTCTTTGCCTCGTAATGTTGTATTGTACATACATACTCGAAGCATGTCTCTACTAGAAAGTAATGTATTCGATAATAAATATTTTAGAATAATATTTGTCGTTTTCGATGGAGCAACTTAATCCACTATAAGTTACGTTATCTGGCATGTTAGCTGATGTCTGTGCTCTCATGAATTTTCAAGTCTTCGATAGCTGGTGATGTTCAGATAAATGACATGCCTATCAACTGACTAAAAGTCTATTCTTGATGATGGCGTATGGCTGACTCCCTAACGTACATGATGTCACGCGAGAAATTTCGGAAATGTAGTGGGCATATTACCTAAAATTGAATTAAATTTTTCACCGCCTGGTTTTAGTTTGGGGCGGTTTTATAGCCGTGATTGCTTAAAAAGTGGCTAATCAATATCATAGCAAGCAATTATTGCCTGTTCAGAATAAAATATTCGGCCGGTAAATAAAGTAGTTTTAGAGATTGATGAATCTCGCAGGATTCTTCAGAAAGATCATGTTTATATCCACCCAAACTAAAAAAGCACGACAGTTTTCCTGTTGAAATACTTATTTTTGCAAAATTATATAGGCCTAGTTCAAAGTATTGGTGAGGGCTGAAAAACGACCTATCTGTCGGCCAAAAATAAGTTTTTACTTTGCAGCATGTGTAAGTGACCCTGCCAGCCACTTCAACAAGCGATCAACAAAAATTTTGACCATACGCCTGATGCAATGAGCTGGTTCTCCGACATATTGCGAATTATTAATATTTTTGGTCTGACAGATAGGTTATTTTTCTGCTTTCTTAATAAATTAGACCGGTATTTCAGCGCTCAGACAAGCTAGCGTCCTGCACCTTACCAGGTCATCAAAAACAAAGTGGCACACCAGAGTTTATCAAACTGTGTAAAATATCACAAGACGACAATTCGGTAGTCTAATTCACGAAAACGTTCTAAATTCATTTCCATATGTACATGTGCTTCAGAATGTTGACTTCTCTTGATACATTATCGATGAGCGTGGAGAATCCTGATCATCAAACATGCTTATTTTGTCTAAATCAGTTTATCGCTAATTGAATACAGAAGTTAAGAAATGCAGATACGCAATTTCGATCAGCTGAATCCAATGACATTCCTCTCTGTGATTGGTTCCCTCATAAAATCCAATCCTTGGCAAGTTTGTCGCGTGTGATGAAGGTGACCTTGTAATCGGTTAGCGCGTGTGTCTCTGTGCCATCGAGAACAATTAAGTTCGGTGTGTCAGCCATTCTAGTCCTTCTCGTGTAGTAATATCTATTTCTGTGGAACAAGGTGTCAAATTCTGTGATGTGCAATTTCGATATTAAGGTTACATATAACTCTTCCTTTCTAGGAAGCCGAAGCGCGCGCAGATGAATCTAATTCTGTGGAATGTATACTACTACAGAATAAAGACTATACATGTAGAAAATCGTAATAAGATGGTCAGAATAATGATAAAATTGAAACGATGTAGAAACCTGCAGCCACGCAAATTTGCCTAGGAATAAGATGAATACACTGCAAATTATGCTCTAGTAGAGCCAAGTAATCCGTTTGCTTCATTGAGTGACCGATCTTAGACGATCATCAGACTGAGCACATTTCTTTCAGTTACTACGCTGCTCTTGTTTTTCTCACCACGCTCATTAACTTATGAAAGGTCGTTGAAGATTTTCTGTAGCAGCACGAGTTGACGATTACAACTTAACAATTTCTTAAAAAAGCAAGTAACACGTTTGGCGATAGCTTTTCTACCGTACATTCATTGTTCTGAGTCACTAGGATATATTCGTCTATCTCTCTCTTATTTCGCTTAAAAGTCATAGAGAGCTCATAACAGCCTGTTTGGCGATTCAGTGAGTTCTGATCTACACAGATCGCATTGTTTAAGTTACTGTGTCTTTTCTTATTGCTTCCAGCTAGCTCAGATGCTGCGGAGAGTTTGTTGCAGCTTCTCTAGCGGCACGAGTTGTCGATTTACACCTTCTACAATATTTTAATGAAACAAGTAACCAGTTGCCGATTCAGAGAGTAATGTTCAGTCGAATATCAGTCAGATCGGGTTGTTTTAAGTCATTATGATGCTGTTGAATCTCGTGCATCACTCAGAACTCAGAAGCCAGGGAAAGATTGTTGTATCTTCTCTGGCGGCACGAGTTGTCGATTTACGCCTTCTACAATCTCTTAATGCAGCAAGTAACCAGTTTGCCGATTCAGAGAGTAATGTTCAGTCGAATATCAGTCAGATAGGGTTGTTTTAAGTCATTATGATGCTGTTGAATCTCGTGCATCACTCAGAACTCAGAAGCCAGGGAAAGATTGTTGTATCTTCTCTGGCGGCACGAGTTGTCGATTTACGCCTTCTACAATCTCTTAATGCAGCAAGTAACCAGTTTGCCGATTCAGAGAGTAATGCTCAGTCGAATATCAGTCAGATCGGGTTGTTTTAAGTCATTATGATGCTGTTGAATCTCGTGCATCACTCAGAACTCAGAAGCCAGGGAAAGATTGTTGTATCTTCTCTAGCGGCACGAGTTGTCGATTTACGCCTTCTACAATCTCTTAATGCAGCAAGTAACCAGTTTGCCGATTCAGAGAGTAATGTTCAGTCGAATATCAGTCAGATCGGGTTGTTTTAAGTCATTATGATGCTGTTGAATCTCGTGCATCACTCAGAACTCAGAAGCCAGGGAAAGATTGTTGTATCTTCTCTGGCGGCACGAGTTGTCGATTTACGCCTTCTACAATCTCTTAATGCAGCAAGTAACCAGTTTGCCGATTCAGAGAGTAATGTTCAGCCGAATATCAGTCAGATCGGGTTGTTTTAAGTCATTATGATGCTGTTGAATCTCGTGCATCACTCAGAACTCAGAAGCCAGGGAAAGATTGTTGTATCTTCTCTAGCGGCACGAGTTGTCGATTTACGCCTTCTACAATCTCTTAATGCAGCAAGTAACCAGTTTGCCGATTCAGAGAGTAATGTTCAGCCGAATATCAGTCAGATCGGGTTGTTTTAAGTCATTATGATGCTGTTGAATCTCGTGCATCACTCAGAACTCAGAAGCCAGGGAAAGATTGTTGTATCTTCTCTGGCGGCACGAGTTGTCGATTTACACCTTCTACAATCTCTTAATGCAGCAAGTAACCAGTTTGCCGAATCAGAGAGTAATGTTCAGCCGAATATCAGTCAGATAGGGTTGTTTTAAGTCATTATGATGCTGTTGAATATCGTGCATTACTCAGAAGCCAGGGAAAGATTGTTGTATCTTCTCTGGCGGCACGAGTTGTCGATTTACACCTTCTACAATCTCTTAATGCAGCAAGTAACCAGTTTTCCGATTCAGAGAGTAATGTTCAGCCGAATATCAGTCAGATCGGGTTGTTTAAGTCATTATGATGCTGTTGAATCTCGTGCATCACTCAGAACTCAGAAGCCAGGGAAAGATTGTTGTATCTTCTCTGGCGGCACGAGTTGTCGATTTACGCCTTCTACAATCTCTTAATGCAGCAAGTAACCAGTTTGCCGATTCAGAGAGTAATGTTCAGTCGAATATCAGTCAGATCGGGTTGTTTTAAGTCATTATGATGCTGTTGAATCTCGTGCATCACTCAGAACTCAGAAGCCAGGGAAAGATTGTTGTATCTTCTCTAGCGGCACGAGTTGTCGATTTACGCCTTCTACAATCTCTTAATGCAGCAAGTAACCAGTTTGCCGATTCAGAGAGTAATGTTCAGTCGAATATCAGTCAGATCGGGTTGTTTTAAGTCATTATGATGCTGTTGAATCTCGTGCATCACTCAGAACTCAGAAGCCAGGGAAAGATTGTTGTATCTTCTCTGGCGGCACGAGTTGTCGATTTACACCTTCTACAATCTCTTAATGCAGCAAGTAACCAGTTTGCCGATTCAGAGAGTAATGTTCAGCCGAATATCAGTCAGATCGGGTTGTTTAAGTCATTATGATGCTGTTGAATCTCGTGCATCACTCAGAACTCAGAAGCCAGGGAAAGATTGTTGTATCTTCTCTGGCGGCACGAGCTGTCGATTTACACCTTCTACAATATTTTAAAGAAGCAAGTAACCGATTTGACAACCGATACAATGGCCTCCTTTCAGCAGACATATCGCATTTCTCAGTCATATCAGACAGATCGTATTGCTCTAGTCACGATGTTGTTGTTCATTACCGTTCCTCTAAAGTACTTTAATTGAATATTCTTACTGTATCAGATATTGACACAGCAGATGTTTCTAATTAATTTACTGGTTCATCACACAACATCAAATGTAAGCAATGATTCATATTTTAAATCATTAATTAATAGGCTATTTGCCATTTTGCCATATCACATTGTGTTAAATGTATTACAGTACTAAGGCTGATGGCAACCATTAGTACCCATTTCTAGGAAACAATGTTTTGTCTGGTGAAATTTTACTTGTAGAGTACGGAAATCGGCAGCGTGAATATGAGTTCATATAATAATTAAAGTTGCCGATTTACGCATTTCAGCGTCCCAAAATATTTTTCAAAATTTTCAATTTTCTCCAAAAGTATTGATTCAATGCTTATGATTTTCCGTCAGAATATTGCCCCGCGGTAGACCAATACTGTAGGCGAATTTCGACAATTTTGGCTGCGGTTTATCATTGTGCCAATTTACGGTCTCAGCACATGTGTTGCCGATTTACGGCTTCTACAGATATGTGTGTGCTAACAGTCTTTGATGGATGACTTTTTAACCATCATATTCGGAATCTAGATGTCAAATTGCATAGGAATGTGAAGAAAAATCTTTCAGGAAATTTCAAAAATGAAACCGCACTCTCCGTGACACCGTGACCTATGAGTATATGAGTGCGTTCGTCACGATCGTCAATTTCGAAGATTTTCTTCATGATAAATCTTTGAAGGAAAGAACCACTAAACCTCTAGTGTATCATCTAGAGTGTAGTATCTACTCAGTTCTGCTCATGAAATTTCACCAGATTGAAATCAGCACTATCATCTTCCAATCGATTTTTGTACAACGATTCTGACATTGTTCTTTCAAGATTTTCTTTCATTGTCGTCATCGCTTTTGAAGACATCGTCACATCCTCTGTCTCTTCATCAGATTGACGATAAATCTTAGAAGTTTGTGGATCAGTTTCTTCTTTGACGCATTTCAGTATTTTCGGTGCGGTATTAGAAGCAGCATGTCTTCACAACAGTTCTCTCTCCGAGCAAGGATTAGGGGCTGAGAAGATATTGCAACACAACCGATTGACTTGTGGAGTGATATTGAACTACTATTCTAGGTTTGATCGATTTTTCCTTTCCATGTTATTTGATCAGCAAAATTACAGAATGAAAGCCAGCAGAAAATAAACGAACATTCAATCATTGCAAAACCGGTTTTCAGTGTTTCTAAAAAAAGGAAATGTCGGTATCATCGGTTTGCGACCCCTAGTGGGAATCAATCTAAAGTACTGATGCCAATGCAAAATTACCAATGCAGATCAGCGATTTCAATGTCGACATATTCTGTTCTGGAATAAACTTTCATTATGCGAAGTGTGAAACAGATTCGATTGACAAGCTTGAGTCCAGATTAGGGTGATACATTTAAAATGCTTTAGTTTATTCTGAACATGGACTTAACTTTCATGTACACTCAAAGCCTTCAAAGTGAACTTTGATTCTTTGCCATTTTTCTGTTCACATATTCACATATGTATTTCACATCACGTAGTGTAATCCTTGCAACTTCATTTTCTGTGCTCTTTGCTTTTGACAAATATGTCATACATGTAAATAGGATCAAATACTAATGCAGAAATTGCAAGATTGGTCATTACATGTCACTCTGCATACCGGTGTTGTGAAAGGATGCTTGAGTAGATTTTAATGCGAGTCTTCGCTAAGCAATAATTCTTTTGATTCAAATCAGCAATGCAGTTAGTTCTCAATCAAAAATCAGTAAGAAATGACAGAAGAACAGTGAGTTAAAACGCAGTTAGCCGACTTAATTTCTCAGACTTGCAACATCATGGACAAGCGGCTGTAGCTTACCACTTGAGGCACATTTCTTGAAGTAGGGGCTTACACAGAGTCACCCTTGAGGAGCATTCGTGTTCGGTGCACCCCGTCGTCAGCAGCAGCCTTTGAGACAACTCAAACATCGGCAGCATCCTCTACGGAATCCCTTCCTGCAACCCAGTGGTCAGCAGCACTTTTTACAAAACCCCCGTGTTCGTCAGCACCCCTGCGGCGCAACAATGGTTGGTGGCATCCCTTATGGAACCCTTGCGAACACCTTGCGACACCCCGTCGTCGGCAGCAATATTTGAGGCACCTCATTGGCCGACGGAACCCCTTTCGTGCACACAGTTGTCAATGATATCCTTTAAACCATTGCCACAAGTGGCAACTCTTGTGGAACTCTTTGCGACACGTAGTGGACTGGCGCCCATTGCTGGTAGGCACGCTGTCCGCTGTCAGCAGCAGATTTGAGACACATCGGCTCCCTCTGCGGAACCACACTGGTCATCGGCACCCTTTCCGACACCCAAGTGGTCGACAAAAGCCCCCGCGACACGTAGTTGTCAGTCGGTGTTACCCCTTGCGATACCCCTTGTGGCAGCTTAGTAATCAGTGGATTAACCTACGGCTGCCATTGATCGACTGCAGCCCTTCAGGCACTCCCTGCAGCTCCCCATTGGTCGACGGCACCCCTTGCTACGTCGGAGGAACCCACTGTGGCACCAGATTGATGGACGGCATCCCTTCAGGCACTCCCTGGAACGCTTCTTGCGTCACTACGACAGTCGACACAACTCCTGCAGAGAGTCACTGGTGTAACGTCATGAAAAGATGCTAATTTGTGTTGTTCTGAATCATTCCAATTTTTCCAGCTTCTCCATCGACTATTGATTTTCTCCGAACTATTTCTTCTTATCACTTTTCATCTTTTTTCCATCTGACGGTCTTTATCACAATACCGGGCTGAGAAAACAAATTCGTGCCTGAAAGTTGACGGACAGGATAACGTGTCCTCCCTCACCAGCCGTTGAATGCCTTGCATGTTCTGTACGAAAAGATGCTTCTCTCGAATCTGTAAAAGTCTTACCATTCATCTCTTACCAGATAAATATTTAGAGGCTCTTTTTCTGTTTATTGAACTTCATCACTCATGCGGAGAGATATTTGGAGAGGAAGCGAAGAGTGAGAAATCTCATCTCTTCAGCTTGCCACAAACACGTCAGATCTAATCAACATTTGAACCAATTCACGTTCTTCATATTGACTAAACGACAATTGAGGAATCAAGTCAGAGACTCGTCACAGAACAAGCAATAGAAATGAAAATGGGAATTATTTTTGACCGGAGACAGACTGTCTCCGAAATTAAAAGTGTTTGATGCACATTGAAAAGCACTTTTCTGATTTCCAGGCTGACGTGGTTGTGTTTGCGTTTTGTCGGTCGTAATGTGTGAAATGCAAAGTACTTCAGACTATGGCGGAGGTATTATTGTTAAAAATGCAAACAACGACTCATTCTGACAAAACCATCTTCCCAAATCCGCATTTAAGCAAAATGAAATGTATTTCCTTGCCCTTGCCTTTGAGAGGGAAGGGCTCTTTCTTTGCCCTGAAGAAGAGAGAGAGAGTACCAATGAGACATTGATGCTATCTATACAGCAATGTCCTGATACAAAATGTCGAAATAAATTATTTTGATAATTAACTTACCGTATAACTTTATGCATGCTCTTCGGACCTTCAGAAATGACTCGTTTATTAACACAAAAATAATAGATCTGCTGGTGTATGCTTGTGTAAATAAATTGGCAAACAAATTAATCGATGAATACATTTATAATTCCGAAGATGGGTTTCCTTCTACGATATGTCCTGATATCCATGTGACTTACGATTCATTCCATCCATGTGATTGATACATCTGTACATTGACAGTAGTTATAACAAACAATTGCTATGACCATTTACTTGATCTGTAATTGCATGACTTTCCATGTACATTATCTGAAGCCATTGATATGAGATGTCAATTATGCTCTCTCATAATTTAGCTTTTGGAAACTTGTGAAATATTTGCATTTGTAAGAAGTGAATGAAATGATAGAGAGAGAGAGAGAGAGAGAGAGAGAGAGAGAGAGGAGGGAGAGAGTTGACGTCATTGCCTCATTGTGCGCCATAATTTTTATCATAAAAAGATAGAGAGAGGAATTGTACAGGATTGTCATCAAATACTGTAAAAATTCAAATCAATGTAAAGTGGCGACAAATTTCGAAGTCACTCATCTTTTAGAAACTTCAAATTCTCCGCCAAGTTTTAGAAAGACTATAAGATTGTGATGTAAAGAAAAAAAGTAATAAGAACATTTTTTCGGGTACTGAACATATCGTCATGGTATAACAATTCAAAGGACATGAGCTGAGCACATACATGTACAGACAAATTGAAAATAGATGAGTAGGCCTATATCGTACACTACCAGAAGCTATGCTTGAGAAAACTATGCTCATCGTTGTAGAAGTAATACATAGACAACTCTAGTTGTGGGAAAGTTAAGATATAAAGGAATTCCTTCATTTCGTCCCGCTGAAGCGAATTGGCTATATATTCATTATTTACCTTTTCATGCTCGAATTTTTCTCAAGAATAAATAAATCCTTCTTGGGATCTTTTGTTTCAAATTCAATTTGCGAGGTGTCTAGGCATTGTTGCAAGTTTCATTGTTGGTCAAAATGTGCTGAGAGAAAATTCATACATGAAGCATAGAGTAAGTATGTTAGGTAGAGTGGTAACGCCGCATTTATTAAATCCCAATGTGTATACACTTTCGATTTTATTAAATGAACTCATGAGAGATACAGTCGGAACTGTTTCAAAATGTGACATATACACATTTACACAGTTTTGAAAAAATTACAACGGAATTGACTGATCATGATAGCAAAGCAGAAGGAAATGATATTATTCTACAGATTGTCCGTGTCATGACAGCCCTGGAGAGGTAATATTTGTTAAATTGGCAACTCGATGACCTGCTATTGTTTTAATGAATTAAAAATATGAAATTTCAGCCAAGAAAGCACAATAAGATGTCGACTTTTCGTGGAGACTTCCATAATAAAACGAATCATGAAATTCCCTTGATAATCAGCTTAATTTCTGCTTGGTTAGGATGCTTATTAGCAAATATTCATTCCTTTTGATGTCCAACTTGTTGCATACTACTTGCATAGGGGAGTCATCTCGATAGTATATAAATTGGCAAAATTTTGACTTTTTTTAGAACTGCTCAAATAATTTTTTGGACCACGGGAACGTTATCTCCGCAAGAAACTGAATCTTTTCATATAAAAATTTTCACTGTATACGGATACTTTTTTGAGTCGACACTCTACCTATATATCCCTACTCTATGCATGAAAGGGTTACAGATAATTTCAGCTACTTGAATTATATGAAGGCATTGTTATACTTTAAGGCATATTTTCAAACTTACATCAGAGAGGGGGAAATCAACTATTTCGTTTTAGAAATTCTAGCTGCTATATTTCTTATTATGTAAGTCTCACATTTCCAAAAAGCAACATGGGTGAAGGGATAGGCACATAAGTTCCAAGAGTCACTA
The DNA here is from genome assembly GCA_907163375.1 of Prostheceraeus crozeri. Classification (NCBI taxonomy): domain Eukaryota; kingdom Metazoa; phylum Platyhelminthes; order Polycladida; family Euryleptidae; genus Prostheceraeus; species Prostheceraeus crozeri. Next base: position 28,336 of record CAJQUW010003719.1, on the reverse strand, counting down.
AGGCGTGATATGTGCACCATTTCTAAACGCGTCAATGTCACTACACTCGCGATTAAAGCAAGCACCAATGATAGCAGCAGTGACAATGGCAATGACATGCTTCAATTTGAAAGGTAAGTAGACTATTTCCTGATGACTTACTGTGAGCGCTCTGGCAGCTGAAACACTAATCAGACAAGGGAAGAACAGAATGTTTTCTTGGCATTCCTTTGATGTGTTCTGAGATTGGTGTCCATTTCTTATCTACCTGGCAATGCATAACTATCATCTTCGGTTATTTTCGCATTCATAAGCTCATGTTCTCACTGAACGATTGAATACCTGGTCAATTTTGAGCTTTGAAAGCGCGAAACGTTCCTGGAAACCTCCTCCGATTTGATGTTCCAATAACTGAATTGCCTGTTAGTTGTCATGCAACGTAGTTGCCTCAAGGTCTTTGTAATGGCAACATTTGATTTTACCAATTGAAACGTCTTGTTACTATAAACAGTAATTCAAAATTTTAATTCAATTTAAATTCAAGCGGCCGGGTTCCAGCTCTGCTGTCGGATAATAATGGTAGATAACTCGGAAACATGATGGATGTATTTGACCAGTCATCACGTGAAGCGTTTCAAAGCAGTGTCGATTGCATTGGGATGGTTAAGCGGCGCTGAATGGCAGTTGTAGAAACTACTCAGCAAATACATTTACCTGCTCTGCAGAAAAATATAACTTTTCATCCAAATGGATACAGTTCATTTTGTCACTAGGCATCCACGCGTTTTGAATCAATTTGGATGGTTATTTTAAGACATTGACGAAAATGGTTCTAAGTAAAAGTCGAATGTTTGATCATCCCTCAGACTCAGTTTTATAGATTTTTAATAGATTGACAGAAAAAAACATTGTGCATCAAAAAGTTCTATTGAAGCATGAATCTGAGCAAGAGTACTAGAATTACCGAACTTAAATTCACAGAAGTACTCAAATGCTTGTTAAGTGCTAATATGATCAATCATCAATGTCAATAAATTCAGTGAGTCAGCATGCAGTTGGTGGTAATGCACCGGTGTGCGCTTCGAAATGATATAGACTATTGTTTATTACCAGCTGAGACACGAGTATGCATTTTGACAAGCAGTCCCTGTTGGAGCAAGTGTCGCCTATCAACCGGTCAGCACAGTTTTCATAGTTCATGCAGCAAAATTATCACTTAGGTCGCTTCTGTTTCAGGTAGCTAGTGCTGAGAAAATGACGGCTTGATGTGTTCCTGTATGTCGAAGTGGGTGCAATGAAACAAGAAGCGAGATCTTATCAATATCATTTTAATGAATCAAAGACATCAGCTTGGATTAACGCATCCTCACCGACAGTGCTTTGAGTCCTGTCAACCTGCATCTACCTTTTTTTGCGACTGAACTCTGAGTGTACTCATCCCCCCGTTTGTCATCCTCTCCGACTTCAATTTTGAGTCTGTTAACGTTTTTCATCCTCTCCGACAGTAATTTTAACTTGACAACGTTTTCAAACTTCATTTTAATTCGTGCATATATTATTGATCTAAATGCATTTGAGTTTAATTGCTAAAGCAGCTCTTCGATGGATGTGGGTAGGTGATATAGTGGGTTAGACATGCCGTATTGCATTTTTCGATAAAGTGAAAGTGCTAGTTCTATGCAACTCATTCAATGAGTACCATAGAGTAGGGACATATACATGTAGGAAGAGTTAACTTAAAAAAGTGTCTGCATACAGTGAAAATTTTTATATGAAAAGATTCAGTTTTTTGCGGATACTACTTTCCCGTAGTCCAAAAAATTACTAAAAAAGCAGCTCTTCGATGGATGTGCGTGTGTGATATAGTGGGTTAGACTTGCCGTATTGCATTTTTCGATACAGTGAAAGTGCTAGTTCTATGCAACTCATTCAATGAGTAGCATATATATATATACATATATATATATATAAGTAAAATAAAAATCAGCCAGATTCTCAAATAATGCTTTATGCCGATCGATTTCACAGTTTGACTGCTTTCACAGTTAAATAGAAAGTGAGAAGAGGATACATGCATATCTATATAATAGTACATTAGGCATTCAAGGTAGGAAGAAATTTCTTAATAAACATAGCTTCCTTCCTTTCCCTTTCTATCTTGGAAGCATTAGGAGATAGCTGATAGAAAGGGGTGGCATAGAAGTCTTTGCCACACGTGGCTATATGCTTGCTCACTTTGAGGAAAGAATAGTGAGCAGTATAAACCTGCTGTCGATGGACATTGATTCGCCTTCTAAAAATGTCCCCGGTTTGGCCCGGGTGTCCCACAGCGAACTCCCCCCGCCCCCCAAACGAGTTCCATCATTATCTCAAATCATAATATAGCCTACATTGATACGTTGTGATCAAAAGGTCATTATTCCCTTATTAGAGTAATTTCTGCAGTTCATAAAAGCACGAAATGCGTCTTAATTAAACTTTTATAATTTATGTTCAATATGTTGACCATTTTCCTGCACACAGAGTCGAATTCTATTTTGAACAGCTTCAGAACATACTTTTCTACATAAAAGCTCGTCTATGTCACGAAACACAGTACGAATACAGTCTTCCAATTCATCCAAGGTATGAGGATGACTCCTGTATATATCTCTTTTACGTGTCCCCAAAGAAAAAAATCACACGGTGTTAAGTCTGGTGATCTTGGAGGCCATTCCAAAAGGCTACCACTGCGTCCAATCCAGCGGTTGGGAAAATTACTGTTTAAGTAATTTATGACGGAACGGTAATAATGCGCCGGTGCCCCATCCTGCATGAACCCGATTAACCAAATTCAATGGCACTCTATGGCATTCTATGACACGCAATGGGAGTGCCATAGCACACCTCACCATTCAATCGAAGTCAATTGGATCCAATTGCACTGGAAGTGGGAAAATATGAGTGCCATAGAAGCTATCCAAAAGAAGCAAACGCTCAGCGAAAGTTTTGACTCCGTAATCTGACTTTGTCCAATGATATTGCAACATTTGCAAGTTCAGTATAATTTCAGATGCCTTTGGCATGTGCAACAGTCATTGTTAATCACATCCTTTGGTCGTGTCTCAGTGTCTCGTATTTTTATGAAAATCCGTCGTTTGCTGAATCAATCATCTTATCCGGTTTGTCTCAATCATCACACCATTGGAGTAAGTTCAAATGAAACTTCAGTTGTTCATTATCTTTGTTCAGTATCATTTTGTATAGTCCATCAGTCAAATCATCAAGTCCTTATTGTTTCCATCAATTCATTCACGCACTGTTTTATTGAATTATGCAATTATTTAGATTTTTCGAGATAGGAATTAGAACTACTGTAATATAAGATTTATGTAGACAGTCTTATCTATTCCTCGTTCAATTGTCGTACGTGTAAAGTAGCCATTTCAACAATACGTTCAAGTGCTATGCGATGTGCGTTATCATAGCACAAAAATTATTGTAAATTTGAATATTTTAACTAGATTAAATTATTCAGGATATTAATTTGAAAATCGTAAACTTTATCAGCGAAGACCTACGCATAAATGTATGCTATAAGTTTTGAAGATAAGCTGTAATCACTTAAATGATGCAGCAGTTAGTTACATCGAAATTGGAACAGAATTTTTCTTATATTAGATACCGGGTGTATCTTTTGATTATGCTTGTTTCATAGCTTTCTAACTGGCCCAAGCATATTATGTTTTAAATTTCAGTTCGGGCTAATCGGGTTCTTTCAACGAGTCTGCTGCGTCATCTGAGAAATCCACGTTTGGTGAAATCCTCGAATCGGTGTTTTAAGCCATGAAGTAAGTTATCAAGTTCTCGGTGTTCCAACAATTTATACACTACTATCTGATTGAATTATAGCCCAATTATTTTTGGTCTTTTAGTTATCACTTAGAAAACCGTTCTTTAATTTCACTTTCAAAACCTTTAATTGGTGTGCCATAAGGTTGACTCCACTGTTTCACAAGTGGTTGGAAAAGATCAACTCGAGAAAACTGAAAAAATCAAACACACAGATTTTCTTCAAACCAATTAAGAGAAAATATTGAATTATTATTCTGGTGTAACGTTTCGCTTTCTGCTTCGCTGATACAAATCCTAAAAATAAAGGGAACTTTAAAATCACATTGAACGAATTGTACTAGAGTCTGATGGCCCAAATATGGGAGTTGCTTTCTCTTGTTCCCACAGGGCCGACGAATTTCTATGTTCTTTGCTGAGGTGCATAGTTGACCATTGAATCACTTTCATAGAAGGATTGGCACTGTATGGCAATTAGCAGTTGATAGACATGTGATATAGAGACAGTCACGTGAACTCACACTCTAGATCTTATTGTGCCAGCCGATTATCCAACATATGTCGATGTGCAACCTGATTGTAATTAATTAACAAGGTTGCCACAATGAATAAGTAGTAGCTAAAAGTAATATACAGAAAATTACTAATAATGAGAAGTAGTGCACATCGACAACTTGAATAAACAAGAAATGTGACACTTTGTTTGATCGATATTCTAGCAGGAAATCATGTTTCAATCACTTTGATGCATTCTGGCGTGCACACCTTACTGAGAGGCAAGACAAAACGCGGCTTGTGACAAATAAGTCAAAGTAAAATGAAACTTTCGCGTATTTTTTCATCTCTTAAGGATCACAGTGGGAGCTGTAATATGTCTTTATTTTTATGCTATATTTCCGTATATAAATAATTAAAACTCCCAATACAAGGAAACCTAGCAAATTATCAAAATAGTTCTTCCACTTGCAATATTTTGCAAAATCATATATTCTACTTAAATGAAAGTTTATCTTGCACTATATGCAGAATCACTTATTATTTTACGCATATTTATCATTTATTTCCCGTTTGTTTAGCAGATCAACTTCACACATTTCCAATGGAAGAAAAGAAATATGGAGAATGATTTCTGAGAAACTTTTCATCGAAGCAAGGTTTCTAAAGACAAACAAAGAGAAAATATTAAAAATCATTGGCTGTTTTTTGAATTAAATGGCGTTTTTTGTGAATGATCATGAAATTAGTAAAAAAATAATCGCTCCCATAGTGTGATTGATTCTCAACTATTATTTATTTAATATCTGGGCCAGGACTATTCAACCCGGATTTCACCGACATGTCAAGCGATCGAAAGTAAAAAGTGCAAATACCTCATGCTGTGTTGTCTTATATTGACATTATCGATTGCATCTATTGACTCAACTAAACTGATATCTAGTCTTATAAAACATGATCCAATAAGCGTCTGTATGTCCGCGAGAGAGAGGTTAGACACGCTGTAGCCATAGAGCTGCCATGCACGCTGAATTCGTCCTAAATTCTATGAGGACAGAGATTTCCAGAAGATCGATAGGACAAACGATTTCTCGGAAAATTCGATAGACAGGATTTTCCCACAAGGTCTACTGGAGACTAAATTGCAAGTCCCAGAGGCAATAGGATACAAATTCCCAAAATTCAATGGAACAAAACTTTCACAGTGCCATCAATGGAGTTTCCATAGCAATAGCAACTACACCGCTATAAAGAAAATATAACAATAAATCATCCTGTATGAACGTTCCTTTAAAGGAGTGCTTAAGCATTTGTGTAATGCCGGGAAAAACTTCCCAAGATCGGGTGATGTCGCGCAGCACCTTTGGGCAGACACTACTAAGAGTACTCTCAACGACATCCTTTGACAGTCTCTTCGAAAGAAGTAATGGCTGCCGTCCCACCTCGGACTGCGAAATGCCCCCCACACTAGTTACTAACGCACGTTGTTCCACGGACTTGGCTAAGACGAAGCTCCATTGTAGATCTGACCAATAACTGATTGTGGCGAGTCACAAGTTCCGTTTAAAAAAACTATCAGCCATTCGTGCTGTCAGACAACATTCATTTCTCAACTCACTGATGATCTCGTTCCAATAAACGTAGTAAGATCCTCCACAAAAATTCAATACGTCGATCAGGATCGGTCTTCATTAAGTTCTGAATGCAATCGAGAAGATGATGATGCTTATTCATCCTCGAACGCCTTACCATATCCCAAGTGGACTGTCAGAATTCGATGAACAGTAATTTTGAAATGTCAAGATCACGGATACGCCTTGCGGATAGAGAAATTATCACCCGATTTTCAGTGATCTAGCAACACACCGCGCTTGTAACCATGCGGCTAAGCGACCTGTCACTATGGCTTTCGCTTGAAATGGTACTAAAACCATGTCACCTCTGGGCCGGCACCTCTTCAGTGGAACTCAAATATCTTAGACAATGATGGAATGCGATTTCCTATTCAAATGGTCTCTCCACACTGTCTTCAAAAGCGTCGAACTGGGCTGTCAACGATAATTACCCATATTGATAATAGGCTTTTTCACATGAACTCAGCATTCCTCAATCTGTGGCGACGATTGCATGACTAATTGTAAAGTGATTAACATGAATCATGCATTCAGTTAGAAATTTGATTTGAATTGTGCAATCATTGTTTGGCGAAATGAAGCAAGCGCCATTCGATATCCTAAGGAAGCCTACACGGATAATTCTAAGGCAACAACCCAAGCTGCGTCTTATCAAGACGAAGTTCACCAAGCTTCAAAGTAAATAACTTGATTTTGGTGTTGGGGTCGCTGTGGGGACAACCCGTAGTATTCACACAATTCCGAACATGCATATTAGAAATGATACTATAGAACATGATAAGGTAAGGTTCTTGATTATCTCTAAAGTAGCTTGGATGCCCGAAAAAGGGTTGGAATGTAAAGCTTTTAACCGAGTAATTACAAGGTGTCCAAGCTTACCGTGGGAGACGCGACTATCATTAAAGCAGAGCCGGACCCCGGAAAATAGTCATTCTAATTGTGTCGGAGAGGATAGACAAATCACAAATAGAAATCATTATAATAAATGTAACACAGTGACAAAAAGAATGAAACAAGTTCCTTAATAAGAATACTGACTATATGAATCCTGACCTAAACTTGTTTGTACTGTAAGTTTTGCGTTGGTTGTTTGCAAAAGAAGAACCCGCGAAATGCTTTACTCCAAAAACAATTTAATTTGATACTTCATGATTCATATCAACTTAATGTTAGAAACGAGGTGTGAATACTGCGCGAGCATCCAAACATGGCATCGAATGCGTGAGGGCATAGATGAGCACAGTCGCTGATGACATGCAAGGTCTAAGCGAGGTTCCACACTGTCTCGAAATCAAGTCTGTCGGCCACATTCTCAAAGCACACTACTGGTGGGTGGTTGTACAATAAAATAGTAAAATAAAACGTAAAAAGACCAAGTCAAACAAAGACGGATCTCCCCCCCCTCGCTGTCTCTCTAACATAACCCCTCACAACCACTGCGACCCCGTTCAAGCGAAGACAATCCACCGCCGAGGCTCGCTGGGGACGAGGTCGGGCGAACTTAGAGGTCCCTACCAAAGTTAAGGCTTGCCCTGCTTGCTATCCATGTTCGAGACCATCTGAAGCAGAATGGGGCGCATACATGCGTGTACATTCCTGGCAGCAAAACTCCATTGATTTCGATGTCCCTTGCTGTCACACATAACGACGGGTGTCACGATCTCTGTCGCATAAAGTTCGCTGTCCCTGTCCAAGTAACCTTCCACTACGATGCTAGGTGGTTTTCATTGTGCCAGCTACCGCCAAACAGTGATTCCCCTACGCAGCCGCCGTACCGTTCGTGTTCTTTGAACGCACCATGGAGCAAATCCTTCACCATGCAAGCCGATAACACGGATCCGACCATCGTTGAAATCGAGAGTAAACACTCGCGCTACATCCGATCCAAGCACACGTTGCCCGCTGACTGACAATACCACGAACTCTGATGGACACTTGACACCACGTCACTCGTCACCTCGATGTTCTTCTACGGCTCAAGACAGCGGAATTCTCACACGCGTGTCGGTCCGAGACTGTCAATACCAGGCTTCTCCAGCAATCTTCGATATGCATTCGAACCTCTACAGGCAACTGTTACCCCACAACCTTCACCGTACATCAATTAGCATTACCGTGACGAATCACAAATCTGTTCCTTTTAGCAGCTAAAACTAACTCGTATCATAAACTGATCCGCTGTGGATGATACCCTTGGTCTTCCTGATCCTTTCTTCTTTCCACATTTTATCTTTCTGGCTTTCCAACGACACCACCACCACCATACAATGACCCTTGCAATTCTTCAATATCTTTCGCAAACATTGTAGAACTTTGCTCCCACGCATCATTCCCCAATTGCCATATCCTCTGGTAAAGTTATCGTGCGCATTTCATAAAGTCAAACTCTGGTCAGCAGTAGAGTGGTGAGTTCTGTTCAAACTTCTAGTTGTTACTGGTGATCCAATATCAAATTTTTGAAATTTGATGCGGTCTATATAATTTTCTCCCTTAATCATATGGACGTTTCTAATGGTGATACATAAACAGCGCGAAGACATTCTACTCAAACCATAGAAAAAAATGAAAGCACACCTTCCATTCAAGTCATTAGATCTAGTTGGTTTCATATATATAAGTCAGTGAGTCTATATATATATACATAATAATAATAAGGAGCTTATATATTATACTTAACTAAATATGAGTCTGTATACAATGACGTCCTCGTATATACAATAAAGTCATCGGCTAAGTACCCTAGTAGAATATTAATTGACTTACATCAAGGGGATTCATCATGACTACCGTCAGTATGATGGAAGTCTTTAAAAAAAAGTGGCGATACTATTCGTGCTTTCTGATGAATTTCAAGTTTTTTAATTCAATTTTCACCGGCATGATTTTATAATTACCACTAATCCACATGCGTACAACTTCTAGAATCTGACTAGTGATGCGAGGAACCGATTTGCATCTTTCAAAGCTAATTGAAAACCATTTCTTTGATTATGTGATTATTGCTGTGCAAGTGGCATGTTCCGTGATATAGATCACCGCTTAAGAAATACGTCTTGAATTGAGCATGAAAGTAATCGAAACGATATCGAATGCGCAAATTAACAAGCATTAAATCATCCCATCTGTAAAAATTACCATCATTCCTCTACATGACTATCAGTAATTCACTCATTTCCGTGGAAATTTTCTTGAAACTGCAAAAATTTGCATGATCTCACACTTGGTATAATTACCACTCGTATCCCCCGAATCGAGATTCATCTTATAAAGCGAATGTGCATACACATTGGGGATCTAAATAAATGCAGAGTTACCACTCTACCTAATATGCTTACTCTATGTGAGTACGCATTAAGCACTGTACGTTCGAACCCAAAGAGTTCTAAAAGGATACCAATATTTTCCGACTGAAAGTGCACTAGATTTGGACAATCATTTCTTCGTTGCAGCTTGGAACTTAACAATGTTCATACTCTTTCCTAGTACTCAGTTAGGACTTTCTGAAGCAATCATGATGTGCACTTTCACGATAAAAGTACAGTACGCGACCGCAAGTTTTGTCAGACACATTAAAACACAGGCTATATGTCCATTAAATGCAATTTATTGAATGAGTACAAGAAATATTAAATATAATAAAAAGCATTGCTTTATCAAACATTTGAATTAATTTAAATCTGTTTGGATCACCTAGTGCGTTGTAGTCCATCCACCTTTTGAATCTATGACTTGCGTTGAATTCTCCTGGCATTGATTCCAATCCCAATTTTGAACATCATTTCCTTATTTCTTGTCTGATGCACAACTCCTCAAGAAATTTGAGAACAAGTTCATTTCTTTGATTTGCAGTGAGCTTATCATTAGTAAATTTACATGCTAATGCCCCACTAATTTTCGATAGGGTTAAGGTCTGGCGAGTTGCTTGGCCATCGTCAAAATATTGATTCCCTCTCGTCGAAAATATTCCATTCATAGCCGGACTAACATGACATGGGCATTGTCCAAATTGTTGAAAATAGCAATAACCATGGGATAAAGTTGAATTAATTTCAGGATACCACAATGGTTTTATTAATACGGTGATGATATAAAATTCTTCTGATTTGGATGTTAGCCAAGACCTGGACCCATCAAAATAGAAACCTACTAGATCATCACCATTGTGGGGTATTTGTGGTGAATTTGTAATCCCCTAAACATTGAAACCCCGTTCCCGTTATGTTTCAATAAGTCTCAATACGTCTCAATTATGTTCGCAACCCAGACACAAAATTGCTACGGTTAGAGTTTTAACGACAGGTATAGTATAATCTACGTAAAAATAACCATATTGAAGTGATACATTTATTAGATAATTGATACTTTTAGACGGATGTTTATCGAGTAACTAATGCGTTTTATTTCTTCCTCTTTTTCCGTTCCCGCACGTCCTCGATAAGTTTCATTTCATTCACCATCATATCCAACACTATTGTTGATATTAATGTGAGGTTTTTCATCTAATACAGAAGACCACATCTTAATGATAAGATTCACAATAAATAAGCTCGTTACTCTAGTTTGTCTGACACTAATGAGACGAATTGAGAACTTATCTAGAAACTGTTATGTTGTAATAATTTACATTGGTCCCTACATTTGTATTCTCATGCGAAACTTAAACTTAAACTGAGGCGTGCCTGAAACTAATGCATCTGGAGGAACAGATTAATAGAGTTTCACTATTGTTAAGAGATCGTATTATTGTAAATAATTTGTTAAACAAATTATCCCTCAGAAAAATTAACAGACATGATGTCTCTGCAATGTCTCATGGAATAACACGCAATAATTCAGATATCAATCAGATTCACATAACATTTAGAACCAATGCGAACCCTCATGAAAATATACTAGGTGGAAGATTCCAAAGAGCGAATTTGCCTCCTATACCATGGAATAAACAGGGGGGGGGGGGTGGATCGAGCATTTTATTAAACTGATATAAATTTTCACGAGCAATTGAGCCTATATAGGAATATAGACGCGCTTTTTCTAAATCTCCAATAATATCCAGTGAGCCAAATTACTTCTTGTAAATTGCGCGTATATCTATTTCAAGAAGGCAATATCACCTTACTTTGTAGCGCGTATAACTGTTTTCAAGAGCAATGTTTTGCGCGTATAACTATTTTCAAGAGCATTACTCCTGTAATATGATGAGCATTTTGCGCGGATAAACGTTCAAGAGCAATGTTTGCGCGATAAACGTAATTTTCAAGAGAAGCATCACTGTAAAATGATACCATTGTTGCTGCGTATAACTGTTTCAAGGAGCATGTTTTGCGCGTAAAATAACTATTTTCAGTGCATTCTACCACTTATATGATGAAGCAATTAGTCGCCATATAACCAAAACTGTTTCAGGAGGCAATTCAGAACGCACCGCTCCTTCAGAGGAAATAATGATTTACATTTGCATAACTATAAGAGCTGTCAAACATTAAACAGGTCGCTTAATCACAGAGAAGCATTTATACTTATACATAAATAGGTGTGTGCACTGGTGTAAAGCAGGCGACAAGAAACAAGGTTATTGGCGAGAAGGTAGCTCAGTGTCAATCAATCGAGATGAAAGATCACTTGCGTACACGGTGACCTTCCCAAAAATTTTGCATCAGTATGAAACCGCCATCAATACATAGCGCTAACATTGTGAAATGAAAACGGAAACAATGATTCACCATGTGTCACACACAAGTTGTTACAAAGAAAGTACAATCGCTGGACACTGATACACTCGCTTCGCGTACATATACATGGAGGAAATACCGCGGAGTGCGATCAGCGTCCATTATTTCAGAAATGTTACCATACGAGTCACAACTCCCGTAAAGTACAAAACAATATACTTCAATACAGAAGAGCCTGATAGAGTTTATCCAATTTTGGATTCCTTTCAGTTTCTAAACCTAATCATGTATACGTTCTATTTAACCGGCGAATAATTTTGTTAGTGAATTTCAGCTACACGTTTAATATAAAATGAAATGTGGGTGTTTAGTGAACGATTTCAAGTAATTCTCTTCATGGTGATCTAGAACGTTATCCTTACGTGAAACAAAGATTTTTAAACCATAATCTTTACTTGACAATCCCTACATTTATTATCCGAAACACACGTTTGACCGAAGATGAATCCAGCAAGTATAATACTCACAGCGAAAAACAAATATACAAAATATATTTCATCAAGTTAGTCATTAAGTGATTGTTAACAGAATAGTTCATTATACATTATATGCAAAATATTCAAAAATAATAAATTAAATCAATATAATCACACAGAAATCGTTTATAATACGTGTAGTACCTCTCAAAATGCCTACGAGGACAGATGTATCTCGATTGGATTAGATCAGAACAGGAGGTACAGCAAACAAAAATTCCTAAGCCCGGACTTTGTGGCAGGATGAAAAAAGATGATGATCACCATGGACTCCCCCGCAGTGAGAATAGAAAGTACAAATCAGGTACTTCGCCTTGATGATAGATTGCACAAACGAAAGCCAATGAAGAACATCAGTTTTGATCTCGAATGATTTTGATGTCACTCTTCGAACATTTTCAGGATGATATTGATAATGATGAAGACAGTACCTGGTCAAATGACAGTCGATTCGACTGTGTCGGACAATAATCAAATAACCCTTAGGTTTTTTTATTTTTATTTTTATGTATTATTTCCCCCCCCCTTTTTTTTATCAGATTCCGCGACCTCTATATTGAATCCATGTTGTAATTACTGTCCATCAATTTAAGACAGCTTTATTGTCATTCATCTTAGTAGTGAATTTGAGTATACGGGAATTGAATTCTTTCTAATTTATAATTTTGTTTTGCCATCGACCTACCCAATGTTATGAGAGACGAAATATTTACTTTAGAAGTATTTTAGACAATTTGATGAGACTTTGAGGAGATACACGTTTGAAATTTCATAACACATTCTTTTAGGATATACTATGAGACCCAAAACCATCTTTGATAAATATTTTCAGAGCACTAAATTGATAAATTCAATAGACACTGATTTCATCAGGAATTGAAGTAGGGCCAAGGACATATAACGAAATATATACCTATCAATTGTGTAGCAGATATCAATAGATTGCATGTTTGCGCAGTTCAGCAAAAAATTAAATAAACAATTTAAAACGTAATGTCTTTGGGATGTACATTGGTGTAAACTATATTGCAAGAGTTCAAAAAGGAAACGAATGACTAAGCATTTACAATTTAAAGATGTTTGCCTCTTTTAAAGATACAATGAGGAATATTTGAGTCAATGCTATATGAAGCCTCAAGACAAATATAGCTCAATGATGGGATTAAAGCTACGGTGCATTCAGCAACTTATCACTATTTGATAAATTATAGAGTGATTCATCAGGTGACTTGATGCATTTGCTATTGACAAGAGGTGTTTCTGGGTCTACTAAATTTGTGGTTTATCAAACGCCATCCATTCCTCTCTTTCCTACTACAATTTGAAGTCTGGCGTTTTTGATCAATCGCCGTACAATAACATGTAATCACAGGTAAACAGTATGAATAATGATTCTAAGTTTTCTATGTAGAACAAATACATACATGATCTTCTAATTAGATTACGCATATGATGCGATTCATAAACGCGTATGAGATTTATCATTGTTCATACAGTGTCCTCACCATCTGATCTGCTGATAATGTTCACGGCAAGCCTGTGCCGATCTAACTGCAAACATTTTACTGATTTTAATATTTCCTTTTAGAATATTAAGTTTTCGATATATCGAATGAGAAGAACTTTCTTACCGAAATGATACAACCGCAAATAGTCTGTGGAACCGGAAACTTCATATTATATTATAGTGAAGTTGATAGACCAGTTATATTAATAGTGAAATAAGTGCTTGATAAAATATATAATTTAATAATTATTCAAGATAAAACTTTTCCGATAAACAAAACACTAAAAGACTTGTCATTTCTTGCTTGACGCGCCAGACGAAGTACTAGGTATCTAGCTACGAAGGGATTGGATAGCCCATTATAAACCCCACTGTCCAAGTTCGCAAGGCTGGCAGTTTAATCGTTGGAAGTAGGATAATTTTTATTGTATCACTTATCTTTTACCATCGATTGTGCTGAGAGTTGAGTGGCTAGAAGCTGGTTAGCGACTATTTGTACGACAACTCCCAATGTTTTATTCTTTAGTTGTATTGCCATCTATTTAAATGTTGTCAATTGTTGGGTATCTCCCATCCATACAAGACATATAGTCACATGGGCTTAATATAAATTTGAATTACATGCCCATTTACATCTTAGTCGATCAATTGCAATCTCAATGAAGTCATGATAACGGGCGCGATGTGATTTCAATTTATCTATTATTAGATGGAGGCTGACTGAGGCGTAAGCTCATTTTAGATGTGTTCCATGTATTCTGTTTGATAAGCGAATAATACATCGAACCTAACTGCTTTATCTATCAATTGCAGGAAACACAAAGAGATCAATCTCAATGAATCATAAGTAACGGCTGATTGTTCAAGTTTCTGTTATGAAGATGGTAGCTGGACTGGCTAAGCTCATTTAAAGTATTCCATGTATTCTGTTTTGATAATCGATATACATCGCCTAAACTGCTATCGCTCAATTGCAAGGAAACACACGATGAGAAGCGCGCTACTCGTCACATCTCATGAAAGTCAGTAAACGTGGCATAGATGTGTTATTCAGTTTCTGTTATATAGATGGATGGCTGGACTGAGTAAAGTACATATTAATGTTTCCATTATTGTTTTGATAAGGACGATATTACCATCGACCCTAAACTAGCTTATCGATCATTGGCAGGAAACACAATAAGAGCCATATCTCAGATGAACATGTACGGCTGATTAGTATTCAAGTTTTCTGTTATTAGATGGAGTGCTGGGACTAGCTAATACTCATTGTAGAGTGATTCCTAGTGTTTTCGTGTAATTGATAAGCGATATTAAACAATCGCCTAACTGCATTTATCGATCAATTTGCAGTGAAAGCACAGAGAGGACCAATCACTCAATTGAAGTTCATTGTAACTGGGCAGGATGTGTTAGCAAGTTTATCTGTAATGAGTAATGGAGTGCTGGACTGAGGAGAGCAATTTAATATTTCATTCATGTCCTGTTATGCAACTGCGACACAGTCCGATGATTAGCTGGTTCAATTTTTAGAAGCTCGCGCAGCTAAGACGCTGTTATTGTTACACAGAACGTGAGCAGCGACATTATGTTCTAATACGAACTGAGCTTCATAAATATTTATGGACACAAAATGAATCCGCTGTAACTTCTTAAAAAGTTGTCATGGAAACGTTTTATTGAAACGTTTTTTTTGAACAGTTACACGTACGTAACATACATGTGCAAGACGTTATCGTATCGAGACTGTTTACCCTGAAACTATATGGAAACGCTTTCAAAACGTAACGTTACGCACATGTTGAGGGAATGAGGACTTTAAGGTAATGATGACCACTCCCACAGTCTCATAAAATATTTGAGTGGACGCACCCTGCACAGCAAGAAAAGTTTCATCATTACCAAAGTACATAATTTCATTCATCAAGAGATTCAGTGAGAATTTTCCAATGCCGGCACTGTGACGAGGCTTTCATCTGCATTCTCATCCGAACAACAAAGGCCGAACAAGTGGACTTCTTGTCATGCAGTCCGGCTATAGCACGCGATCCTTTTCTGCACAGTCCCGAAAGCTCACTATCATCACCCATATGAAGGACAAGTTGTCTGGATTATGTTCTTGCAGAGATCATTTGTGGTCGACGCAGGGAGCGCGGCCCGAATAGTGTACTAAGTGCCACTGTCCATTCAATGTTTCTTATTGTGACCAATTCTGCAGTTTTGGTATTGAAGTCAGCCGTTGTGCCATGAGTCTCTATATGACTCTTCATATCCTCGGACACTCACCGACAGAGTTATGCCAGTAATAGTTGACTATTTTTCATTTTTCTGAGCACTATTTCAAGTGTTATCGTCTGACAGTTCAAAAACTCTTAGATTCACGTAGCATATCGCGGTAGAATCCATCTCGAACACAATAATAGATAAATGACTCAGAAATGTGCGCTTTGCAATGAATAGTAAGATGTGATGGATCTCAATCACAGTAAGTATCCGCAAAGCAAGACAAGATATCATATCCCTTAACCATAAAGAATTGACCAGAATAATAGAACCAACAATAAAGGAACATAGAAATTGCTAATGGTTGTAGAATTGATTATCTTAGCACATTAGAGTTCAACCAAGTTCCAACAGCAAATATCGGATAGTATCCTCATCTTCTAGATGGGCATAAATGCATACAGATTCCGAAGGGCTCGTTAGCGCACGCGAATTATGCATTTATGCCGATAAAGTGATATTATTGGATTCTTAACCCAATAGAGATGGAAATCATAACTGTCGCTGCCTATAATACAATGATGTCTGTGTATAATTTTAAAATGAAAATACTATGATAGAATAAAGGATTAATCTATACTTGACAATCTCTAATGAATGCGAGATAATTAGGGCCAAGATATTACTTGCAAATGTGGTATGCATGAATCTTCCAAAATGAGTGATAGATTTGGCATACGTCTATCTATGTATATATTGGCAATAGAATTTACAGTGCCTGGCACTAATGTCAGTTTTTATCCAATGTAATTTCATTGGAAATTCACGGCAATAAGGCCAACTACTGCCATTATTCTGCCCGCTGAATGAATTAGAGGAATCATATACAATTTCATGTGATCATCATGAATCAGAAACGATCCGTGGGGGGGTGAGGGAGGAAGAGGGTACGGGGGGAGGGGGGGGGGAGGGGGGTTAGAATAATCACATTGAAATGAACAACCATGCTGTCGCGTACTGTATTCATAATTATACATCAGCAATCTGTATGAAGCTTACCATATGTCTATATAACTAAGTGTAGTAAACTACAAATACAAACCACAAAAGCCCTTCCATAATTAGGTTTCTGAAGTAACAAGCAAGCCATAAGTCAAAGGAGGGTAGCACCAAGTTATTATCCTCGCCAGCTAAGGTAAGAGGGTTACGATCCAGATAAACCAATTTCAACGGCAAGGAGTTTAAAGACCTGAGCATGCAGAAAGGCGAAACTACAAACAGTTCAATCAACGACAATGTTCTAAGACGGCCTCACATCCTAGCATAACATCAGTGATGAACCAGGGCAATATTATCCCTATTACAATCCCATCAATTTGCGTGCAAGATACACTCAAATGAAAATCTAAACAACTTAAGTGCAAGTCTATGTTTGACGCGAAGACGACATTTCAACACCGTGTGACACATACGCGTCATTAATCCTAAATATAAGTGCCCGCGATATATTGACAGTTGAAGATGGAAGACAAATACTTGGCCGAGATTCAGTCTGGGGAAGTACATACAAAGTTTGAAACTCCAGATGTACTTTCAATTAGAACCGGAACACTGATATTAGAAATATGCACTTTAAGCATCATAGAGCTGATTCTTAAAATATTGAAAACATCGAAATTGGAAATTGTGAAATGAAGTTTCCACATAAAAGTAACAAACAAGTAACTGTTTGGGATTGCGAAATGAGGACTTTCGCTATTGCAAAACTGACTATTGCTATATGACACGATTGCCACGTAGGATAAATAGCCTAATGCCGTAGCCTATATGAATAAGACGAAATTATCATAGTCATTAATTAGTTAGAAACCATTCATAAAAAAAAGCGAAGTTTGAAAATATAAATTTATGTAACCAAATATTTATAATTTATTCTAACGTCGTATATTATAACGCAAATTTTCCAGTTGCAGAGCTTCATACTACAACAATCCAACGCCGGACTGTAAAAGAAATGTGATTTACAATCGAATGCGGTGTTGGTAATTGAGGTCTATGAATGGTGCGGCAAACAGGAACAATTTAATATGAGAAGGCAATGAGTCATGTATTAACACTTTCCATATTCTAGTGCTCGGCACATTAACTTCAGTGCTATGATTTGACTCACA
The DNA here is from genome assembly GCA_907163375.1 of Prostheceraeus crozeri. Lineage (NCBI taxonomy): Eukaryota > Metazoa > Platyhelminthes > Polycladida > Euryleptidae > Prostheceraeus > Prostheceraeus crozeri. The sequence goes on along the minus strand of CAJQUW010003719.1, from coordinate 10,288 downwards.
ATGTTTGGGTCACCCTGCTGATAACCCATGTCAGATCCCAGCTAATATTTTACGTATTATCCTGCAAAATTGTGCCATTCAGCCTAAAGAATTACCTGTCGCCAATCATTTTGTCACCAGAAAAGTGGTTTCATTCACATCTGCCTCATACTTGTCGATAAGACGTTTACTCTAAAAATTTCATGATCAGTTAACATAATCACAAGTCTTTCATGCTGCATTTCTTTGTTCAAGACTCAATATAGAGCATCCAATCCTATCACAAAAGAGATGCATTTTGGAATGGAAAGAAATAATATCCAGTGAATACATCCGAACAGAACAACGATGCAAATCTTCAACGCGGAACATGTAAAAAGAAAATGAAGTGAGATCGAGTATTCCCAAATATATGCCATTGAAGTAAATTCCAAACCATCAAAGAATGATCCGAACTGTTCCAGATGAAAAGATTGATGAACCGAGTCATCTAGCAGCATTAATATCAACCTATCCACTGTGTGCTTTTACAACCCACTCGCTTATTACGAAACTAAAGTTCAAATCAAATCAAGAATACACCAAAAGTAGCTATAAATGATGACAGAGTACAGAAGTGTCATAGGTATTTTTGATTTCAAAAAGTCATTATGGAGGTCAACAATGTAAGGCTCAAAATCAGATGATAATTTGCGTAAGGATATAAACTTTTTCTTGCCCCATCTCAGAAAAATATTAAATTTTGAATTCGAAAAAACGTCGAAGTACTGAATAGAATTCTAATCCAGGGAAGTTATTACTATGTCTGTTCAAATTGATATCCAGAACACCTACATTGGTCATTTATAAATTCACTGTTCACGGTCTTCTTATGTTAAACGCATTTCATCAATTTACGCATGGATCGCACGTTGCGCATAATCAAACAACGGTGTAGCATGTTTCAGTAAGTGATATCTTCTTAATATATGCCATACACATATGCAGATGTATCGGGAAGATCATTCTTAAATCAACTAGCAGTAAATGACCATCAGTCAAAACCGATGTTACTACATTCAAATATCAATAACTTACATTGGAAAGTCTCGATTTCTAAGCACAGACATATTAGAATGAGCATATAGCCAAGAGGTAAATTGTTAGTCTTCAAGTTGACTAGAAATGTAACATGGGACCTCAAGGGTCGCGGCACATCCGTAGAGAACAATATTGGGGACAAATGAATGACGCAATCTAAAAAATAGATTTACGCCATTACTGACTACTAACTACGAATCAACACAATTAGACAGAAGTCCGTCTCTCTTTTCTGCTTGACTATAGAAGGAAGCATTAGAAGATGTAACGCTAATAGAAAAGGCACAATCTAGGCTGGACAATATTATACCATCTTGGCTGTAAAAACAATCGAACAAAAAAAAAGCAAGCCAGTTCAACAATAAACAAGTCAAATGTATGACAATTTTCATGATGACCCTAACGTTATACTAGTCGTGCATCACACCAGCAAAGAGACATGAGACGATGTCAAAGCTTGTACAGAGAAAGTGTAAGCGTTTTTCACTTGCGCCCTGCTAAATTATGTTACAAATGGTACCGACACCCAACATCATCGCGAGAAACGTTTTGCGCCATATGATCTGAATTCTTGCGAAGACTGAAGGAATCGTGCGATCGAGTATTTTAGAAGAAATTAAACACCAATCAAAAAAATAAGGTAATAGAAGAAAAAATCATGTTACAAATAAACATCCGCACACGCGCACGCACTATTTTCCTACCTCTGCAAGTACGAAAAGTGTTCTTTTTGCCCACGTAGTAATTTGATGCATAGGTACCACGTTTTGGAATAATTTGCACTTCTAGCAAGTGATGCGGTTAAGCATCTAATCTCTTGGTTACAGTATTTTTTTCCGAGCTAGCTCAATTCTACGCAGCAAAGTTCATAGAAAGTAATGAGCAATTTACAAGGACAAGAGAGCGGAGCCCAATTTCAATCACAACGACATCTGAGTTTCAAAATGCAAAAGAACAAAACAGCCTTCTCCTCTACTACCACCTAGGGCAGGAGATGTGGAGGTTAGTCTTCGTGAGTGTATCTAAGTGAAAATGCGTGCGATTAGTGTGATCTGTTGTTAACTAATGGTTCTCAGGCATACAGCTCCAGTACCATCTAGAAGGTTTTTATTGATCATCAATATTCTATGATTGATAGAGACATCCGTGAAATACATAAATGTTTTACCGTTAGCGAAGTGAACATGTTAAAAATTAATCCGGTCTAATGCAAGCTAAGCGATATCTATTAAACATGAATAGAAGATCATCGAGATTCCAATATCCGAATTTCCTATATTAGCTTATTGAAATGCACTTGCTTAGTTGCATGCAAGTTTAAGTCTTTTTGTTTTTAAAATAAGGCGAATTCTTGATTTTCGAATGTTCAGTGAAAGAGAGAGCTTGCTTGTTCAGCTCTCGGGAAATCGTCATAACTCAGCAACTTCTCTCTAACGTACTCTCAATATTTCTCAAACGTCATTTCGATTCTGAAGCAGGAATGGTTTAATTAAACCTTTATGTCCTATGTTAGGTGTCACTCATGCGAGACTTATTGACTTGATCATGCAAATGATAAAAGGTGAACAAAAAAATACAGATGCAGATAATGAAAAACACGATGTGGATGCACTATTTGACCGACGCACATACGATTAACACGGTGTTATGCTTTGGGGTATAACGCACAGATCGATCAAACGATCAACAGTAAATAGTCGTCATTCGTAAACAATCAAACAGGTCAACAGAGTAGAAGTCAAATAATAACATTTAGACAACATTTATCTGTTGAATTGACAATTCTGTTGAATATATCATGTTTCATATCGAAGTATAAAAGCAAACAGAGTAATTAAGCAATCATTGAGCAATGACTTGAAATACCATGTTCAATAGCCTGAAATCACATTAAAAATTGCAAGCGACAATAAAAAGTTCAAATCATCAAACGACCATACAGCTTGAACTCAAGGGGACAAATATACTTGAAATATGATACTGTCGCGCAAGAGCAGTTTTGGGTGAGTTCATCAGCCAAATTAATAAATATGGGCTGCTGGCAATTACGTTTGACTGCGGACTTCATTGACTGAAGAAAGATAAAAACAAATTTTAACTAGCATTAGGAAATGAAGTATCACACAATATCCTACACGGACCTAGAGCATATAACCGCACTACAAGCTTAAGTAGACCTGATATTAATTTTAAGAACAATGTATTGCTTGTCATGTCACTCCTATATCGATTTTATGAAACAGATTCTCTGACGGTGTCTCGACTATCTATCAACCAAAAGAAGGAAAATGACAACTTATGCTATTACACTATAAATAAACAATTCGAAATTCTTGTGTCCCTTTTGGATACAAATCACTATGTGTAAGCCATTGTAAAAGTGGAGTATTCGTCGTTTACGACAACTTACAGACAGCAGCTGAAGATCAATTTAAGACATAAGTGGCGTAGAGTAGCTTCACACTCGTTTCCGGGGCTCGAAGTCAAATCTTACTAATAATGAATATCAACGGCATTCGGAAAAACGAAAATCAGTATTACATAGTTATGAGACATTCAACGTCACATATCTTCGCATGTCTTGAACATCGTATACTTATCGCATGCAGCCATGCATGCAAAGTACCCCGGTGGTCTAATCTAGAATTCACTTGATGTTTGCAAATAATATGGAAGTATGCATTGGTAAATCATTAGCTACGCGTTCTTGCATACACGCCGTGATTAGTCAGCCAGTTGTGTCAAGTGACTACCAAAAAGAATTCCTGTCTCGCCCGGGTTGAATCACAGAGAATGACAGAATTGCAATATTCGCGTGGGTTGCGTCAGTGCCGCGACGAAGCTGAAAGCGTCACAATTGATAGATTGGCTGAGTATGTCGATGACAACACAAGCCATTGCTTATCATGTATGGCTCGTGGCATTTTGGCCAATCGGAGTGCAATCTCGCGACACTTACCGGCGACTGCCCCTAGAGAGAGCGAAGAGAAAGATAAAACCACCAACATTAACATGCATGCATCCGAAAGAATGAGGAATAAGGGCTTCTAAATAGACATCGTAGCGTTGGGTCACTGATGACACATTGTCTTGTACATGATTAAAATATGTTTGGGGAATTTATTCCGAAACGTGTGCCCCGAAAAAAGGTCCCAATAACGCTGAGCGCCCACTGTTGACATTGGATATACTCCTGGAATGTGGAAGCCCTTTTATTTTGTTGAACTAGTCAAGGACGTTACGCAAGAAAAGATGCTGAGACACTTCAGAGGAACGCGCATATTCATTATTAGCATGCGGGAAGTTTCAAATGTGTTTGCTCTTAAATTCTGTTCCGCTGGGTTATGTCGGCAAAGTAATTATTTATTAGCTTATATCATATTCTTAAGTATTATCAACCTTGTATCACCTCGCTATCCTCCAAATGTAGGACGACATTCCCTGTTCATGTCAGAAAAAGGAAACTGACATAACTTGGAAAACGCATTAAGAAATCTGCAACACTCATAACGGTGAGTAATGTTCAAGAACGACATGCACATTTGGAAGAACAACAAGTAGCGTCGGGACTTAGGAGTATTGTCATGAAGTATAAATAAGGCACTGAGCTAGGGTTTCCGTGTTTATACAACGGTCACAAAACACGCGGAACTAAGTCAATTGTCCATGTACTTTGTAAAGATTTGACATGCTATGACTTCCCTTAGATATACAGAAGAATCAGCCATGAACAAATATCGCATAGTCAATTTTATCGAACATTGGCAAGAACATGCAGTTGAAGCGCGACATTAGACGCTACAGATGGGAGCCAGAGAATTAGATTGGTTTAACGCCGCAAATCAACTATTGGCCAGAAATGCAAACTCTATTCATAACGAGGAGCACATCCAAGACAATTACTACTACGTGAGACCAAATGAACTTTTTAATGCTCCACAAGCAGATAAGAGCTCGCGGATTGGTGTCAAATTCCTTTCAAATGCTCCGCTCGCCACGATGTCCTTACGATTCGAAGAATTCAGAATCATTTCTCAAAAGTTTTGTGGATAATGTTGGGCTTTTCTCAGATCATTATAAAAAAGTTAGCAGTGCGCAGAAAAAGTCAGCTCACAGACTTCTCTGTAGAACTTGATATCGTCTGAATCTCTTTCTGTGTGATCCGTTTGGACAACAGTCAATAAAACATCGCACAGTTGGCATAGTATTATGTTGACTTCGATACTGCCGTGCTCACTGTTCGACAGTGCAAGTGGTATTGATGTCAGCAGATTGTGCCATTTCATTAACGTTACATGTTTCATCAATCCTTACTTCAGTCGAAACAGAAAAGAGGTACGAACTTGTATAAATTCTGTGACAACTGGCAACTCTGACAGAATTTAAGACTAGCACCCCAGAGGCCGATTTTTAAAACGAGGGCTAAGCATTAAGCAGCGGCTTAATTCGCCAGGTTAGGCCACGGTTTAACAAACTTTCACATTAATAAAACACGACTTTTAAACACGCGGCTACACCCGCGGATCACTAACACACTCTCTCAGCCGCGGCTCTCCCTAAAGACCAAGTGTCTTTCTATTGTTCTTCCCTTTTTTTTTTTTTTTTTTTTAAAAACGAAGCTTCGCGTGCACAGCCTAAGCCGGGCGCTCTCTTTTATCTTTGTCAAAGTTAGAACCCGCAGAGGCAGGTCTAAATGCTGGCGAGCTACGGCGGTTTTCATCCATATAAACGAAATATACGATATCATATAAGGACGGAAGGAAGAATGATTACTTGAAGTTAGACAGCATAATTCGCGAAAGGGAGCATAGAGATTTCGAAGGCCTCAACATGTACAATACTCATGTAACAAACTCTAGACGTTTTCCCAAGCAGATAATACGTCGTCAGAAACTCTGCGGACACGCCGAACCCAGGCCTGTATCCTTTATCTCGAATAAGGAGCTTGGCATCATGAACCTTTATCATTCACACCAGGGTAGATTTGCAGAGCTCATAAATATAGCTTCTGCTCATACAAAGAAGTTCCGTCTTCTTGACTGTGCGTCTACATCCATGTATCGAATGAATTAAAAAGACCAAAAAATGATAACATATAAAATAGTATTAAAGAATTCCATAAACCTCATCTCGAGATCGTTCTTGATAATCTACAATCCAATAGTAATAGGATGAACCCTTAGATTGAAATGACATCAAGATGACATCAGAGTAACGTTTCATCGGTGTGGCTGATGTGTCCCGAGATAGAATCCACGGACTGCAAAGCCAAAACGACTTCGTAAGGGCCCAGCAGGATTCATATCATCGGTTTTATAAATGCAAAGATAAAGCCCGTGGCGCGTAGTGAGGAGCGCGGCCTTCCATGATCCAAACAGGCTTAACTCAGACCCTCGTTTTAAAAATCGGCCTCATAGACTTCCCGAAAAGGAGGACGGCTCACCCGGGCTTGCAATCACTGACAACACAACATACAGAATATAAACGTGTTTATACTGAAAGTTCGCTAGAATGGAAATTGACTCAAGGTCGCGGCACATCCGAGGGAACTAAGTTGGGGCATGAAGAACCAATTAAAAGCTTCCATTTACTCATGTGACTGATTCTGACCCAATGATACAGCCACTGGCAGGTGCATCTAAGTGAAAATGCGTGCGATTTATGTGCCGTTATTGTGCATTGCATGAAGCTTAATTTCCATTCTAGAGGTTTTATTGTTGTCAATTTCTATGGACAACGACCACGAATAGACAAAGCATCCGAAGCGAGGGTGCCTCAGATAGAGATCACTGCAAGAAAGTCATGAAGAAGGCAATAGAGGCACCAGGGAGTCATCCACGACACGCTGGTGGAAGAAAAGAAGGTTAACGAGTGAGAGTTAAAGAATATCCTCAGACGAACATCGGCTCCATTGGAAATTCTAGCTCCGTTGGAACGTTAGCGGAAGGAACGTCATTACTATATTATGTCAACTTATGCAGACAATAAAGCCCATGTATTCAACCATTTTTTTATTTATCGGCTGTTTTGTTTATTCCATCTGAAGTAGATGAAACAACCCTGTAAGGAAATAGATGTCTACTGCTGGTGAGGAGTGTCGCGTGGAGGAAATGGCCATAGCCATACCTAACAGGATTGACCGTGGGAGGCAACAACCGCAATGGTACTGCCACACCACGCCTTGCCACCGACGAGGGGCGGCGGCCACCGCAAAGGTGACTTTGGGAAGGTAATAGCCAGGCATGCTGCAGGGCATAAAGCTCTAAGAGCTGAGTTGCATATCATGACAGCTAAGATTCGACTTTCAGAATCCCCTGCAACTTCAACTTAGTATTGCCACTGAGGAAAGACAATGAGAATAAGACAGGAACCGGTCAACACCAGAGCTGCAGTGGCAAAAGACCTCTTTTTAGTCGACTCTTACGAAACGCAGGGGAACGTCGGACATTTTCTATTCAATCCCTGGAAACGCACGGGAGAAAAATAGCGGTCTCATGCTAAGTTAGATTCATTAATGTATTAGTTGAAGTCTGATGCGAGTCAGCAATTGTTTGCATTGTTCTGATACACGTCAGCAGTTGTTCAGTTGTAGTGATCAGTATGACGTCATTTCTACCGGCCTGATCAAAGAAGGTTTGCCTTTCGTGAAATTTCGACGGGCATTCATTAAATATCACTTTAAAAACACTGCTGCAAATCGCCTAAGTTATTGCGCCTGCAATAATAAATAATCAAATGCTTCTTTTTGCAAACACAGTGTAAATAGAATGATTAAATATTGAGTTGCATCCTCATTTGAAAAATGGAAACAGATCTGAATAGTTGCCATTTCATCCAATATCAGGACATCATCAGCAGGCCTAGTTCACATCTCTCAACATCGACACAACTCCATATTTAAAGTTGCAGCCATGCTCGGGTAAATGTGATTCTTATCAAATGAGTTAATCAATAGAGACATAGAGATCTGTAAGCCACTGACATGACGTCATGCAGATAGAAATGAAACAATAACAAATAAACTTACTATAGGCACGTAACTCACATTGCAAAATAAGATACAGAAAAACAATGTGTAAATAAGATAAAAAGGGACGGAAAATCATAATGACAAAAGAAACAAAATCACCAAGGCAAAGACAAAACATGTTAGAGTTCCTTTTGAACACAAAATAACGGACGGAGGTGAGAGATGCAAAGAGACTGTAAGATAGGCAAAGTAAAAGAAAAGCTAGGAACACTTAATACTGAAAAGTAGGTAGAGAAATGAGTTAAAAAACAACTGACCATTTGAAGCAATTTCAAAGAGAGGATCATCTACATTTGCTTTCTGTAATTATTCAATTTACTTACGAATATTGATCATAATTGAAGAGACGAGACGGTGACCGAGACTTTCAGTGGGGCGAAACTGTTCTAATGCAGGAAAATTTAGGACACTATTTTATGAATTTGAGACGAGAGGCGATTGATCATCTAAAAAATTAAAACGCTTCAGACATCAATTCAGAGCTACTATTCGAATGAGGATGAATGGATTTCTAGTTCGAAATGTTAACAACTCCCACAATTAAAAAAAACAGTGTGAGCGAGCTATCCGTCCTGCTGTACTCACTCAGAGTTTCATTTCAACTTCAACGTCACTTCAGATAGCTTCAGATAGGAGAGCCTAACTGCCTGTCAATGATTTTGCAGCGATAAAATGCCCAGAAAAAGCTGGAAACACCTAGGGCGCTCATTACACATGCTAAATAATAGCTACTTTGCTGTGCTCTAATATCATTTGGAATATTTAAATGTCAATAGTCCTAAAGCATTGTTCTGTAAACGTTCATATTTCGACGAGCAGTGCCGAGCAGTCTTCAAATGATTTCATTTCACTGATATTGTTTTCATTACCATGCCTGATTCACCTCTTTATGTAGTCGCTTAATCAATGTTTCAAAATGCCTCGAGCTTGTTTCTTAAATGAGTAAAAAGGAGCAAAAACACAAGATAGAAATATTCGAAGGATGCAGCATGGAAATATTTCATTCATTCAACCATAGAAATCCGACTTTTCACTTTGTTTAAGTGCAGGAATGTGCAATAGCTATTTGTTCATGGTCATTTCAGCTGCTCAGTCAGACCGGATCTGTAGGCTACATGTGTGTCAATGTCACTACGTAGATCGTAAGAGAAATCTAATGAGTGAGACTAGCCATAAGTCGATGTCTTCAAAGTTATTTCATCAAACTGAGTTTATAGTTATAAGGAAAGATAGCAACCGTGAATGTCTACTAATTGCACTGACGATATGCTTGTGCAGCCTTTGTCAACTACTGGAAGACGCCATCGCTTAGGTACGAATAGATATTTACGCAGCAAGTGCAAAGTATCCAACTTTATTGCAGTTTCCGAGATCAACATGTCTATGCGCCAGCCCGAAGACCGAGGGCATAGTTTGTTGATTGAGAGTGATGCAATTAAGATCGATATCTTTGCATGAGTTGCGTAGTGACTTTATATTTCACAAGATCCTCAGAATGTATGACCATCAGAATTTTATAGCAGTCATCCAACTCTATAAAACTATAGTAACTCATCGAACTCCAATAAAATCCAACTCTATTTGTTATGGAATTGTTGATATCAGCGGCATTTCTTGAGATTTCTATGTAGTATTCGTCGTTTTAGAGGATAAAAAGCTTTCTATGTGATAATGTATTTCAATGTAATATTGCAGTTTAGACAGCTGAACTGCAATATGCCAAACCGGCATATGGTTGTTCAGTATTTTGACTAAGGAAGATATACGAACCTAAACACAATGAAGACGGTTTATTGCACCCTTTGGAGAGCATAAACTTTATTATGGAAGCAATAACCATAGAGATTACTGCACTGTGAAATCGAAAAAAGGTTTATTGCGGAACTCGAATATTCATTTATCAATACACACAGGTTGCACAAATTTTCAGCCGATGCCTTCGTCAGGTGCTTGTAAACTGGCAAACGGAACAAATGTTGAACACTAATCAAACTGGACATGGACACAAATGAAAATTGAAGACATAGATATAAACACATTGCAGTAAAGAGGACAATAAAAACTGCAGTGTACCAAAAACAAATAGTGATGCACACTAAATACAAGAATAAGCAGTAAATAAATAAATATATACAAATATCAATAATAATATGCTATGATTAGAAAGGGAATGATGCATAAGAACGATAAGTGAAAATA
>CAJQUW010003718.1:0-17153 GCA_907163375.1 Prostheceraeus crozeri | reverse complement strand
ACCCATTAACGACCATGTTCCCGCTGCGGGAACATTCTTTTAAGACATGATTTTAAACATTAAAGACACAATAGGAAGGAGTTGGGCGCTAAAATTAATCAACAATGATCCAAAAATACATATGTCTGACAGTTTCATGGTGATATAGTTCAACAAGCTGCGTCATGGAGAAGGAGAAATCCATTTTTTTGGAAAATCATTTCAAAAATTATCAATGGTGCTGATCAAAATTGACCTTCATAATTTGAAATTTGGACCCCCCCCCCCCCCCCTCAACCAAATCACATCAGACCGATGAAGTCGTTGAGCTCCTGGCATGCGTTTCCACCCATTGGTGACATATCTTTTGAAAAATTGATTATCTACTTCGAGTCCCAGTTGTTTGAAAAATGTTCCCACAACAGGGAACCATGGTCGTCAGGGGGCTTGTGCACTAGAGTTGGTCGGTTCTTTTGATTGATGCTCTGCAAGTTAATTTTATCTTATACGTGCGGCTACTTGAGTGAAATTTTCGCGAAGATTGACTGTAAATTTTATGTTTCGTAATTGTGAGTTACATGCTGCAGAAAGTGCATATTTATTTTGAGTGTGATAATCAAAGCTATTTCCGCCGAAGAAACGGCGGAGAAACAGTGTAAATCAAACACACCCCAAATCTCTCTGACCCTTGACTGTGCCTTGAGGAATTGCATCAATAATTGGGTCGTTGGGCAATCCCCAAATTCTCAGGCAGACTATGCACATTGGTTAACAACCTCATTGTACTGAGGATATCGGAACATTTTTGATACATTGAGAAGGATAGGAGTTTCCACAGCTTAGTCAGCTGCTGAAAACATAGATATGTTCTGTATTCCAGTCTTCTCACGAGTTCACAGTCTTTCTCTACCATAGTGTGCGGGGTGACAGTTAGCTATTTTGAATAAGTGTGCTCTACAAAGTCATTTTCTCGGTCTGCTTGAGAATAGTTCAGCGAATCTCATTATGGTGAAGAAATTGAAAGTTGGATGAAGTTGTTGCAATGCTAGAAGATGACGAGTCGTTTGTGATGTGGCACAGACATTGCAATACAGCCACCTGGAGATGGAGGATGTTCAGAGGAAGACAGTGCCAGATGAGGACGATTGTTTGACATCAATCGATTGAGCGGCAATCAGCTATTGGCCGAGGCTGACGTTCGATATAAATTGCAGGTGATTCGAATATCTGATTTACCATGGATGATGATTCACAAAGTGAGTCCTTGGGCGATGCCTTGCAGACTAACTCCATCCAAGGACGACAGCATTCATAGAGGACGTTTGAGTTGATGAAAAGCCTCCACTGCTGACTGATTTGAGATGGATAATCGTGACATCAAAATCAAGGAATTCAACTGAGCACACATGAAGTGGACCAACCATTAGAGGAAATTGGGGACGTCTCTCTCTCTCTCTGCTCGAATTGTTCTTTGGATGATATGTTTGATCTCAGACATTGTTGACTTTTACAACGTTTTATACGCACGAAGAGAGAAAAGTGTCACAGAGTTTGGCATCACAAAGGAAAATTTCGCGTATTTTGGCATTGCTTTTGATGAGTGGATACCACAGATTGCCATATTCGTCGATTGTATTGGAGTCTGATCTCCGGATCTCTTTGTTGATGCCATGTCGGACACTATGCACGTAATGAGTTCGAAAGAATTCTACGAAATTTGCATTTATGTGAAAACTCGAATCTAGAGTCGATTCTTGAAGTATGGTCAAATTGTGAAACAAAATCCCGTTTGGATGAATCCATGATTCCCTTACTACGGCTCCCCATGGAAGTAAACAAAGAATCAACACAAGCTATCAGGGTAGGTTATAAAGTTTGGGTACTTGCAGAGGCCTACGGGTAAGTGACTTCAATTCGAACCCTACCAAGGGGCTAATAACAGGGCGGCATATCTCGACAACAACAACATGGGGACTAGGTGAGCACGTTGTTTTGAAATCTAGTGGGAGCGCTTACTCCAGGATCAAAGCTACCATGTATGCATGGATAACTATTTTACATCATTCGGTTGCTTTCCTAATCTCGGAACAATGGGACATTAGCGCAACTGGTGTAATCAATAAGAAAAAAATTGAGCAAGTGTGATATCATGGGTAACAAAGATCTTGAGAAAAAAGAACGAGGTCATGTGGAACAGGTGACCTGCCAGAACAGGATTCGACAACTATAACAGTTGTAGGTTGGAATGACAACCGAGCTGTCTACATTGCCTCCAATGTCTTTCTTCCAAACAACAGAAAAATGTACAAAGATGGAACAAGATTGAGCGAAAGTATATTCAAGTGTTGCAGCCAAACCAATTCCATTTGCTACAACCAGTGCATGGGATACGGTCGATGGAATGGACCAAAATGTTGCAAAGTATAGAATCGGAATTCGCGTATGAAGGAAATGGTGGTGGGCTCCATTCGCATGGATGCTGGATGTGGCCTTGTAAAAACTCTTGGATTCTTTATCGCATCAATAAGTCATGTGACAGTGCTCAATCTAAGTTGCTGGGACTTCGACGTTGTGAAGTTCCGTGAGCTCCATCCTTTGAAATATAAAAACCAGTCGAAATGCGATCATAATATCATCTGCTGCCCAAATTTTGCAATGTTTCCTTCAGAGGATCGATTTGATGATGTGAAAGCATTATCAACTCCCGCACAGAAGCAGGGTAGATGCAAAGTCTGCAAAACGAAACCGCTAGAAGATGTTGTGCAAAGTGCCGAGTAAATTTGCATGATGTGTGTTGTTGAAGTGTTCCATCGATACTGACTTAAGTTATGAATGCTATGTCGTATTTGTATTTCGCTAGTGGGCGCGCTTGAGATCACCTACACGCATAAAGCAGTTTACAGACTTGGTATAACATTTGAATTTCAAAACTGATAATGCAGGTTTCTATTGATTGATTCTGAGTTTTCATTCTAGCAGATCTCATTGGATTTGACACTTTTATCATAGTTGAAGTATAGTCAATCAAACATGTCATCATATCATGAGCAGATATTTCATAGTTGCATGTTATGAAAAAATATCACAATTTTCTTAAACAGACTCTCTGGCCGCCCATGTTCCCGCCACGGGAACATTTACAAAAAAATCAATATATTTTTCTGCAGTGATGTGATATCTTTTTCAATGTCATTCCGTTTGCTTTTGGATCAAGGCAATCTAATGCAAACAGGTTTGAGATCATTTTACGTAGTTGGTCGTTAATGGGTTAAAAAAGAAGGCAAAACTGTACTTCAGTTAAATGAAATATATAAACACAATATTAGCCGCTAGCACATTTGTGCATTCACATGTGGGCTGTTTAGTTGTAAAATAATGAATACGATGAAACAGCAAGCGGAGGGGGGAGGTGAATAAGACGGAAACAGAGAGTGATCTTCCAATAATTACAACTGTTCTTCTCCCGTAAATTCTGAGCTACCTTACACTTTCCGACCGGAAACTGAGAGCAGGGGAAAGTAAGACGAGCTACAGCGGCATTACAAAGAATGGCCCAGGTAACCAAATCGTGCATCTGAGTAAGTCATATTATTTGAGTCTTGCCTCCACTGAAATCCTATGCTGGATTAGCAAACCCGAAACGGAAATATTACGTAAATCAGACTCAGAAGAGTTCAAGTTCCATCCATTACGAGCCAATGGCTACAGACTCTTGGCTGGAGGAAGACGACGTTGCAGTAGGATCAACAATGAGGGAGTGAATCAGATACAGCTACTTATCATTCAGTGCTGCCAAACTCGAAGAACTGAAAGATACGACGATCGCGATGCTGAATGTCGTCCACTATTCGCCTGATAACCCACATCCATGCACTCATCGATATTGAAGAAAATCATAAAAGGATAGAAGCCTTCACCGCGGTGTGCATACCTTCTTTCTGCTGTTTTCATTGTTCTAGCAAGTTTTGGATCCACTCTCAAATTTTCTTTCTTCTTCTCCTGGACTTCATCCTTGTTTCGGCGTCGGATATGCCGTTTCTTGATATCCTCTCTTCCTCCACTCATTTTGAAAGAGATACGACCTCGTGTGTCTGTTATAGGGGCAGGAGTGGTGAGGTATGCCGGAGGTAGAAATCCAGCAGATCAATTTGATGTGACGTCACAAGAAGCGGGCGATGAGTATTCAATGGGACGTGGCGCCGATGATCATAAGGAATTCATCACGTCATACTACACAGGTGGTAGATAGCCACAGTAGGAGATAAAAACATATGTTTCATAGCTGCCTGACCATTAATTTCAAGACTTGTAAGGTTCTCACTAACACAGCAACTCGTCGTCACAATGAGAAAATGAAATCTACAAGCGTTCTCAACAAAAGAACCATCTGCTTTTTAATTAAATTCTGATCTCAGACATATCTACCCACCGTACCAATTCTAGGTTCTAAATCATGTCATGTATTTTATTGAAGTGAATCACCTTTAGCAAATTTTTCCAACATGAGAATGTTTGTGCGTGTCGTGTAGGACTAGGAAATGTAACTGTGCGTAATCGGAATGCTGGTTTTAAATAAAACTCTACAATAACAAAATCTATTCGATAAGAGTAATTTCAAAACCTACTGTGTAGACAATGTCAGAATTTCTTAATTATTGATAGTTCGCTGCAATGAGATAAATTCAATCATATTAACGTGACATTAGACAGACAAAATCAATCAATACGGTATGTGAAAGCCGCGTGAAAGGGAAACTTGCTTTTCTTTTTTAATTTACTTTTCAATCTTTTTTGAAAAATTTTCACACAAAAAAATCGATGTGGTTGAATGAATTCTGACGTCGTTTTTTTCAAGTAGATGTGTCAGCAAGTCGTCTTACATGAAGTAACAAAACAAAATTTAGTTTTGGCTGTCTATCTTTGATTTTTGGAGCCTCAACAATGCTTATCTCATACTCCGTGTTACCTGTATTTTAAATTGTTGATCAATTTCTGAGTTACATCTATTACAGTTATGCAAATGTTCATTAATTGCTGTCGGATTCTATTTATGTTCATCAATTCGCTGCTGAAGTCGACCTCTAGTTTTGCCTACTTGGACCTACTTAGTTTTGGCTTTTAGTATTGGCTACTTGGATCGCCCAAGCATGAAAATTCATAAACAACACACGACTTCATCAGTGGAATTGACTTACTTTTAAGTGAGAAATACGATTTTACTTTCCACTGTTTAAGACCTGGATTTGTAGTTTAGTAGGAGCACCTCGTAGGTAGGTTTACGATATATAGAGGTTTCGAAACCAGGATCAGTTTTTATGAAAACATCAAGGAATGCTATCTAGCTGTTACCAATTTCGGTTGTGAATTTTAGATTAGGGTGTTCTGTTGCTTATTTAAAAACTATGAAGATCATTAATTATAGTTATTGAATCAAATACACACATACAGTCATCTACGTAACGGGAATAGTACAAAGGAGAATGGGATTCGTTCATCCATGTTTGTTACAGAGTTGCCATGAATAAATTAGCCAAAATCGTAAACCTACCTACAAGGGACTCCTATTAAACTACAAATCCATCTGTCCTAAACAGTGAAAAGTAAGTCTTACAACAGGTATGTTACATCGAGCTTCTATAGTGTCCAGTTGTTGGAGAGCTTTTCATAATGAAATCAATAAGATCAACGACGTATTTGAAAGTAATGGCTATCCGAAATGTGTGATAGACCTATTGGTATAAGAATCAACCAGATATTTTACCTAAATTACATTAGAAACAAATTCAATTTTTCATAGCAGCTGGTTTCAATTAATTTCATCAAAATTCATTGTGCTAAACACCAAGTCAAGTCTCTAGTCACTGAGCCACGCAGATACAAGACTTTTCAAACTCATTTTCAGTCATAGCAATATAAAATATTACACTTTTTCACTTGCCAATGCGTTGATATATCATATCGCCTGTTTACAGAAAGACAAGAAGCTCAAGATTATTCATTAATTTTTTTAAAATTTCAATGCTACTTTTGTACGATTCATTGCTTTTAGCCAGGACTACGGAGCCCGTGTAACTTAAAGTTAAGTCCGAGTCTGGAAATTAGTTTCCAATAGAACCGGAGTCTTATACATGCAGAGGGTGCAACTTCATATAAATGAAAAATCGCCTCTGGCTTTCCGTGGAATAAAAAGCTTTCAGCCACAAAATCGCTTAAGCGATTATTCAAAAACTTCATGGTTTATTTCTATTAAATTACTCAAAACGTAAGAACACTGTAGCTCCAAAAGGCTTTCAAACTCAATTGTCATAGACTTGGATAATTGATGTGAAAATATATTGTTCAACTTAATAGCATGCGTAGTATTGAGAAACATAACGTGGGATGACATTATCCTCAGTATTGAATTAAAGCTGCGGAGAAATTGGTCTGCCATTTCTTTGCACTAGTGATGTGTTGTCTTATGTAATATTTCATATACATGTACCATTGGACTTATAATAAGAAATAGATGTGACTTTACTTAGGCCTTAAATTGTCTTATATAGTGGATATACTGTAGTAGTTGACATTATCATGATAATTTATGCTATCATAATTTTGTTTTAAATGGAGTGAGTATCTGTATATTACACTCTTGTACATGAATAAGCAAGCATAACTTGCGAATTTCGGTGAAAGTCTTGACAACAAGAATTCGATGAGAAAATAGGACTTAGCAAAAATCTAAAAGTTTTGCCGATTTCGAACTCGGCTGAAAATGGCTGTCTCGGTAGCCCTGCTTCAAGCAATCTTTCAGTCGAGCTTAAACATGAATGTGATTTGCAATTACCATGCTGCAAGAACCGTGCAAGGATATCGATGACACCTACAGCAGCAGGTTGATTACTCGTAAATAGGGCTACAGCTAGACTTACATTTCAGAATTTATGAGCCCTGAAATTCATTTAAGTGATGAACAAATTTTGTACAGAAAAAACATATACCAGTTTGTCATACTTTGTTATTGAGACAAAATCACACGAAGCTTTTCGCCCAAGCTTCAAGAAACAATTGACATTGTTATATCAGCAATTGAGGATTACGACATACCAATGAGTATCCCGAGTAAGGAGCTACGTGAATTGCTGCAGTTGTGTACTGTGAATGTACAATTCCAGTTCAACGAGAAGCTATATGTACAGAAAGATGGATGTGCTATGGGGAGCTGCCTTGGCCCCATACTAGCTGATATTTTCATGGGATATCTTGAAAAGAAGCTGGAAGCGGATATTGACGCTAATACGGATCTCTATCTTCGATATGTGGATGACTGTTTCCTACTATTGAAACCTGTAGTATCGTTTGAGGCCCTTCTTTCTCGTTTCAATTCAGTGCATGCTGCCATCAAGTTCACTTGCGAGTCTGAAGTGAATGGTGTACTTCCCTTCTTGGATGTGTCCTGCAAGAGAAGATCGGATGGCACGATTATCACGGCAGCTTACAGGAAGCCTACATGGACTGGTCTGTATACTTCTTTTTACAGCTTTGTCCCACGTAGCTACAAAGTGGGCCTAATCAAGACGCTGACGTCACGTGCTGTTCGTTTGTGTTCTCCAGAGACTTTGTTTGATGAATTGCATATCATTCGTCGCACTCTTTTGGAAAAGAATGGATATC
Source organism: Prostheceraeus crozeri (assembly GCA_907163375.1). Taxonomy (NCBI): domain Eukaryota; kingdom Metazoa; phylum Platyhelminthes; order Polycladida; family Euryleptidae; genus Prostheceraeus; species Prostheceraeus crozeri. The sequence continues at coordinate 9,518 of CAJQUW010003718.1, read as the reverse complement.
CTACTTTTTTTGTGGATAAGTACATTGTTCCTCCGGCTCCAAAAGCTGTTGAGTTTGGTCCTGAGAAGAAACCCATACATGTAAATGTTCCTTTTATTGGTGATAAAGCTTTGTTCTCCTTCAAGTCCATTCTCAGAAGCATTTTGTCTGTCTATCCTGCAGCTAAACCTATGGTGGTGTGCTCTACTCGACGTGTTCCGGCCTCTAGCCCCAAGGATAAGCTTCCCGTTTCTGCCCAACCCAACATTATATACAAGTTTGTGTGTACTTGTGGTTCCAAGTACATCGGCAGAACGAATCGCTGTCTTGGGGTTCGAGCTAAGGAGCATGTCCCTAAGTGGATTCTTGATGGACATTGTCGTCCACCACGTAGCCGTGAACTGCCACAGAGTGCCATCGCTAGGCATTTGTTGACCTGCGGCTGCTACGTGAATGCTAGAGAAAATTTTAGTGTTTTATTCAGTTCTCGCCATTTCAACATTTTACGCAGTCTTGAAGCTCTTGCTATCAAACGATTCGCTCCTGATTTGTGTGTACATAAAGATTATGTTGCAGACTTGCTACTGCCATGGTAGCTTGTGAGTTGTTGTCCACCGTTCCAGTATTGATCTTGTCCTATCTTGATTTTATGATTTGTCATTCCCGTGTCACACCTGATTGAGAGCGGGCGAAAAGCTTCGTGTGATTTTGTCTCAATAACAAAGTATGACAAACTGGTGTATGTTTTTTCTGTACAAAGTTTGCAAGGGGTCTAACTTTTTCAATGATGAACAACTTCTTAAGTTTTCCAAGTCGTCTACATTGGAATATAATTTATGAGCTTACCGGCTGTGAATGACAGGAAGCAATGTAACTGTTGCATATTTCAAGCGATGAAAAGTTCCCAAGTTATAGTTCAGCTTTTCTTTGTAGGATTTTGGGCAATGCGTTAAGAAATCTATTCTTATGGAATTTAATCCTTGAATCTCTGAATAGATACAATTATGCTGGGAGTAGCGTTGACCCATTCGTTGCTTCTGTTTACACTGAATTAGTGACTGAAGTTAGAGTCAATTACTGCTGACCATTGAATAGCGTCAAATTTAATGTCTCCGTTCATCAACATGAGAATGTTTGTGCGTGTCGTGTAGGACTAGGAAATGTAACTGTGCGTAATCCGGAATGCTGGTTTAAATAAAACTCTACAATAACAAAATCTATTCGATAAGAGTAATTTCAAAACCTACTGTGTAGACAATGTCAGAATTTCTTAATTATTGATAGTTCGCTGCAATGAGATAAATTCAATCATATTAACGTGACATTAGACAGACAAAATCAATCAATACGGTATGTGAAAGCCGCGTGAAAGGGAAACTTGCTTTTCTTTTTTAATTTACTTTTCAATCTTTTTTGAAAAATTTTCACACAAAAAAATCGATGTGGTTGAATGAATACTGACGTCGTTTTTTTCAAGTAGATGTGTCAGCAAGTCGTCTTACATGCAAGTAACAAAACAAAATTTAGTTTTGGCTGTCTATCTTTGATTTTTTGGAGCCTCAACAATGCTTATCTCATACTCCGTGTTACCTGTATTTTAAATTGTTGATCAATTTCTGAGTTACATCTATTACAGTTATGCAAATGTTCATTAATTGCTGTCGGATTCTATTTATGTTCATCAATTCGCTGCTGAAGTCGACCTCTAGTTTTGCCTACTTGGACCTACTTAGTTTTGGCTTTTAGTATTGGCTACTTGGATCGCCCAAGCATGAAAATTCATAAACAACACACGACTTCATCAGTGGAATTGACTTACTTTTAAGTGAGAAATACGATTTTACTTTCCACTGTTTAAGACTGGATTTGTAGTTTAGTAGGAGCACCTCGTAGGTAGGTTTACGATATATAGAGGTTTCGAAACCAGGATCAGTTTTTATGAAAACATCAAGGAATGCTATCTAGCTGTTACCAATTTCGGTTGTGAATTTTAGATTAGGGTGTTCTGTTGCTTATTTAAAAACTATGAAGATCATTAATTATAGTTATTGAATCAAATACACACATACAGTCATCTACGTAACGGGAATAGTACAAAGGAGAATGGGATTCGTTCATCCATGTTTGTTACAGAGTTGCCATGAATAAATTAGCCAAAATCGTAAACCTACCTACAAGGGACTCCTATTAAACTACAAATCCATCTGTCCTAAACAGTGAAAAGTAAGTCTTACAACAGGTATGTTACATCGAGCTTCTATAGTGTCCAGTTGTTGGAGAGCTTTTCATAATGAAATCAATAAGATCAACGACGTATTTGAAAGTAATGGCTATCCGAAATGTGTGATAGACCTATTGGTATAAGAATCAACCAGATATTTTACCTAAATTACATTAGAAACAAATTCAATTTTTCATAGCAGCTGGTTTCAATTAATTTCATCAAAATTCATTGTGCTAAACACCAAGTCAAGTCTCTAGTCACTGAGCCACGCAGATACAAGACGTTTCAAAACTCATTTTCAGTCATAGCAATATAAAATATTACACTTTTTCACTTGCCAATGCGTTGATATATCATATCGCCTGTTTACAGAAAGACAAGAAGCTCAAGATTATTCATTAATTTTTTTAAAATTTCAATGCTACTTTTGTACGATTCATTGCTTTTAGCCAGGACTACGGAGCCCGTGTAACTTAAAGTTAAGTCCGAGTCTGGAAATTAGTTTCCAATAGAACCGGAGTCTTATACATGCAGAGGGTGCAACTTCATATAAATGAAAAATCGCCTATGGCTTTCCGTGGAATAAAAAGCTTTCAGCCACAAAATCGCTTAAGCGATTATTCAAAAACTTCATGGTTTATTTCTATTAAATTACTCAAAACGTAAGAACACTGTAGCTCCAAAAGGCTTTCAAACTCAATTGTCATAGACTTGGATAATTGATGTGAAAATATATTGTTCAACTTAATAGCATGCGTAGTATTGAGAAAACATAACGTGGGATGACATTATCCTCAGTATTGAATTAAAGCTGCGGAGAAATTGGTCTGCCATTTCTTTGCACTAGTGATGTGTTGTCTTATGTAATATTTCATAATACATGTACCATTGGACTTATAATAAGAAATAGATGTGACTTTACTTAGGCCTTAAATTGTCTTATATAGTGGATATACTGTAGTAGTTGACATTATCATGATAATTTATGCTATCATAATTTTGTTTTAAATGGAGTGAGTATCTGTATATTACACTCTTGTACATGAATAAGCAAGCATAACTTGCGAATTTCGGTGAAAGTCTTGACAACAAGAATTCGATGAGAAAATAGGACTTAGCAAAAATCTAAAAGTTTTGCCGATTTCGAACTCGGCTGAAAATGGCTGTCTCGGTAGCCCTGCTTCAAGCAATCTTTCAGTCGAGCTTAAACATGAATGTGATTTGCAATTACCATGCTGCAAGAACCGTGCAAGGATATCGATGACACCTACAGCAGCAGGTTGATTACTCGTAAATAGGGCTACAGCTAGACTTACATTTCAGAATTTATGAGCCCTGAAATTCATTTAAGTGATGAACAAATTTTGTACAGAAAAAACATATACCAGTTTGTCATACTTTGTTATTGAGACAAATCACACGAAGCTTTTCGCCCAAGCTTCAAGAAACAATTGACATTGTTATATCAGCATTGAGGATTACGACATACCAATGAGTATCCCGAGTAAGGAGCTACGTGAATTGCTGCAGTTGTGTACTGTGAATGTACAATTCCAGTTCAACGAGAAGCTATATGTACAGAAAGATGGATGTGCTATGGGGAGCTGCCTTGGCCCCATACTAGCTGATATTTTCATGGGATATCTGAAAAGAAGCTGGAAGCGGATATTGACGCTAATACGGATCTCTATCTTCGATATGTGGATGACTGTTTCCTACTATTGAAACCTGTAGTATCGTTTGAGGCCCTTCTTTCTCGTTTCAATTCAGTGCATGCTGCCATCAAGTTCACTTGCGAGTCTGAAGTGAATGGTGTACTTCCCTTCTTGGATGTGTCCTGCAAGAGAAGATCGGATGGCACGATTATCACGGCAGTTTACAGGAAGCCTACATGGACTGGTCTGTATACTTCTTTTTACAGCTTTGTCCCACGTAGCTACAAAGTGGGCCTAATCAAGACGCTGACGTCACGTGCTGTTCGTTTGTGTTCTCCAGAGACTTTGTTTGATGAATTGCATATCATTCGTCGCACTCTTTTGGAGAATGGATATCCTACTTTTTTTGTGGATAAGTACATTGTTCCTCCGGCTCCAAAAGCTGTTGAGTTTGGTCCTGAGAAGAAACCCATACATGTAAATGTTCCTTTTATTGGTGATAAAGCTTTGTTCTCCTTCAAGTCCATTCTCAGAAGCATTTTTGTCTGTCTATCCTGCAGCTAAACCTATGGTGGTGTGCTCTACTCGACGTGTTCCGGCCTCTAGCCCCAAGGATAAGCTTCCCGTTTCTGCCCAACCCAACATTATATACAAGTTTGTGTGTACTTGTGGTTCCAAGTACATCGGCAGAACGAATCGCTGTCTTGGGGTTCGAGCTAAGGAGCATGTCCCTAAGTGGATTCTTGATGGACATTGTCGTCCACCACGTAGCCGTGAACTGCCACAGAGTGCCATCGCTAGGCATTTGTTGACCTGCGGCTGCTACGTGAATGCTAGAGAAAATTTTAGTGTTTTATTCAGTTCTCGCCATTTCAACATTTTACGCAGTCTTGAAGCTCTTGCTATCAAACGATTCGCTCCTGATTTGTGTGTACATAAAGATTATGTTGCAGACTTGCTACTGCCATGGTAGTTGGGGTGCTAAGTCGACAATAAGGGCTGAACCGTGCAAATAGAGGGTAGAGGTCCAGATTTTTGCTCAAATACAGATTAATGTATGAGTATTTTATCTTGATATGTATCTCTTTGGACACTTTTATATTTGACGCATAGTCATCAGCCAAAAAATGCTGTTTTACATGGAGAATCCCTATCTAAGATATTAATTGTTTTAGTCCGCCGCAATTCACTGCTGCTACATTTGCAAGCGTCACTATGGTAACAATAATCAGCGAAGTTTAATTTTAGTCAGCTGCAAAATATTTATCTGAAATGACACGTGCTCCAATATAATAAACAAGTTGAATGGTGAAATTGTACTTCAGACTTAACGAAATTGATGATATAAATATAGTTTGGTGAACTTAATGTGTTTTAAGAATGACATCAGCTGACATCATTAGGCAAGACGAATGCTGGCGTGCGTTATTAATTTTGAATACATATTCCGATCTGCTTTGATATGCCGTTTTTATCAAACTTAAACATTTTTCATTGCAAAAGTATGATGATAGCATAACTTTAAAAGATGAAATCATGACTTGCTTAAACATATTAAATATGAATGAAAATGTCCTCTCCTTCCAGACAGAGTCATCTCGTATTTCAGTGTCATTACTTAATCTCACCTCCATTTTATCATTCTGTAAATTTCTCAATCGCCTTGTCATCAATCATCTCATTCTCTTTTGTATACATATACGTGTTTTTCAATTGAAAAAATAAACGTTCTGATATTCTGATATTCTGGTGTAATGCAAGCATACACCCACAGTATCGTTATAATCGATTTTGAACAATTTGCGGTTATTTATGACATGGTGGAGATCGTCTCACATTTTTTAGTAAATATAGCATTTCGTTAAATAATGTATCGACAACAATTGAAAGTAGGTCGCTCATTCAACTATTTCTACAGAGACAAATGCTTGTAGTGGCGGCTAAAATACATCGAAGGTCAAAATGAAAACTAATAAAGTACAGAAATCCAAAAAACTCATAAAAGAGGGTATTTTCGCGTTAAATAATTAATGTACGACTCGCAAGTGGAGGCGAGCGTACAAAATATGTCACATTTGGAGAGAGGTCGATTTTTCCAGCTGACGTTTAGGACAAAATTAATAGGTAATGGCTATTACACTGGCTGAGCTGGAACAATTTTAATCTGGCGACTGTTACACCGAATTAGCCAGCAAGACTGATTACCTAATAGATAAGTGGATATGGAAAGTATCTACATTAAATAGAGCACTAATTAAACTTTGTTACATTAAGAGTTTCCGAATCACCGTGGGGAAGTTTGCTTCGCTTAAGAAATCACTAAGTATCTCAGAAAACATCGAAGACGAAGATAAACCAAGCAGGGCTAAAGCAAGACAAGCAACGAGTCAAGACACATTCTAATGCAATTTTTTGTCTTATTGAATGATCTGCAGCCATGCTTGTACTCGTAGCTAATCAACATGAGGCGTGTTGATAGATATGGAAGACTTTTGTACAGGCTACTGCATATAATGTATAAATAATGTAATAGCCACTGCATAATAAAAAGGTTCACTGAATAAATCAGTCAATACCCAAAGCATTCAAATTATAGATAATTTCGTTTAAAATGTTGGTGCATCCTTTCTTAGTGTCATTCTCTAGATCACATCAAACAGGAACACCCAACGGACAAATCTGTCCTGAGAAACATTTTACGCAATAAATACATGTTTTCACCAATTTTACAAAAAGATTATCACCATCATTACTTTACAGCACACCGACAGTCAAATTTTGCCAATACTCATTAGTGTGGAGAAATATAAACGTCAACTTCCCTTAGTAGACTGAATGTTTCAATAAAGTAAGGTAAGTCAAACATAAGGTCTAAGTTTCGACAGTCTGTGTCAGCTTCATGGTGCAGTAATTTTTTTACTGCGACTTGAAGTTGACAGAGACTGTGAGAAACGTTGGCTTTGGATATGCATGCATATTTTGCCTACCGTACTTTATGAAAAACGTTCGTCCTACTAAAAGGAGTTCACTTTTAATAATTTAAATTTTTCCTCACAGATGACCATGAACCTCCTGTGTCAAGCAAAACGTTGTCAATACTGCTTCAAATCACCACCAACCTAGCTCACTTCACGCATTTTAAGCAAGCCTTCACAATATGACAAGAATATCTTTAACAACATAACTGGCCCTGTGTACACTGACAGACAGAAATACCTCAATCACAATCAAAAACTTCTTGTCCCACATCTTCTCAGTGTCATTCAGTAGAGCGTTTCAAAATACAGCGGAAAACGCAGGGAACTCTGGGCGGAGAAGCGTTTTACGAGTAAAAGTACTTGGTCGGATGGATGCATTTCCGGCTACAGTTTCAGTTGTGGATCTGTAGAGCGAGGAAAAAGGCAGCGCATCGTCGACACCAAAGGCCCTTCTTGTCAATGCTGCCTCAATTCAAACCAAACGTTTCCCCACATCTTCTCCAGTGTCATTCATCTAGATCAACTTTAAAAAACAGTAGTCAACGGCGACTCTGGACACAGGAAATAGATTCTCAAAGTATAAAGTACTCCTCGGATAGATGCACCTCCGGGTGCAGTTTCAGGTTGTGGATCTGCATCTGAAAATGGCAGTGCAACGATACCAGGACAACATTGTCAAGTGCTGCCCTCAATTCGAACCAAACTGGTCATCAGCCAGGCAAGGGAAGCACCTCGCGCAAATCAACGCACAAACGCCTTCACCAAATTCTGTCAAAAATTTGTATTTTTTCCCACAATTCTTTACACTGTCAGCCAAAACGTTGATAGTATTGTCTCAACCACAACCAACTCATTAATCATTCTGCAGAGCAAAATCAGAAGGCAACTGGTCAGCGCAAACCCAGGCCGTGACATGCACTGCATGCTATCAACACACGTTTTTTCACCAATTTATACAAAAGCTATAATTTTTTCAAGAACAACTTTAACATCTAACAGCGAAATACCTTGCGAATTTGCCTCAATTGAAACAAAACTTACCCCATACATTCACAATTTTATCTTCCAGAGTATCAAAACCCAAACGCGTTAACCGGCAAATCTGGCCGGAGAAAAAATTTCCACGCAATCATCACGACATTTTTCACCCATTTTTACAAAAAATAGTTTTCGATCATATCTTCAAGCTGTTAGGCCAAAAACTTTTGTTAGCAGCGCCTACTGCCTCAATCAATACCCGGAGTTGGCCCCCCCAAAAGTCCTTCAGTAATCATTCTCCGTTAGCGTTTATCACAAAACACAAGAAGTACAAAGGATAAACTCTAGCGTTGAGAACCACTTTCTCCGAGATAAAGTACACTTCGTCCAAAGTATATTGAGATCTATGCTCACAGCCATCATTATCAATTGTGAGATCTGCATCTAAAATGGCAATCACCAGCGGTGGTCAAAACATTGACGATCCCTGCCTCAATCACAGCTAAGCTTATCCACACAACTAACCACTCCCTGACTAATAGGCCGACATGTAAACACTTGAATTCCTGAGATTTCGAATTGAAATGAGCAATGAAAAAGATGATCAAGCGGTTTGGATTCAGGTGATTATCCACCAAGATTCCGTGTGAATATAACATGTGCCATATGATATGTAGTGACAGCTCTCAAAGAAGTCTTCCTTTGTAGAGATATCCGCAGTAATGTTAAATATTATTGAGTGAATACAGATGAAATTGTGTGGGATGACCGTCATGAGCAGAGGGCGTATCGGATTTTTCTAGATATGATGGATTGATGTAATGTTTCCTTGCATTTCCCATAACTTTTTCTAATGTTATTGCATCATACTAATCAATGCCCGAAGCCTAGATTCACAAGCACGAGTAAGCCCGCCGCGGTCCTAGATTCATGCGTGCGCCTGGTGCGGTGAGCACGCGGCACAAGTAACAAGAGCCCCGCTCGAGGAGCGCGTGCGCGAGAAAGTCGAGATACGACTGTAAGCGCACCCGATTCTATATTCATACGCCGGAGCACACGGAAGGTCAATTACAATTTGTGCGCCTGAACCAAACAGCCCCGAATGTCTGAAATCAGGTGTCCAAGGCAAGAATATAGACAACTCGGAGTAGAGTGCTTGAGTTCATGAATTCAGACTACCGGACTACGGTGTTTTCGAGCGTCCAATTTTCGTCATCGGTCCGCGCTCCGGTATATGAATGTTAGACACAGAACGGGCGTGCTCCTAAGATCTCTATGATCTCTCTATGAAGAAGGTGTGGACCTACTTTGGTTGCAAGTGAAGCAAGGATCATTTATGTTTTGCCGACGTTGTGAAGTTTGTGTTGCAAAGAAAATGTCGTACAATTCGCATATTGCTGGAAACATTCAAGGATTTCATGAGTTGTTTCAACAGAGTCATTGCTGTCCTGTTTGCGTGTTACGTTTGTTGCAACACCCCATGGAGTATTATCATCGAGAAGGTGTGGACAGACCTTGGTTGCAACTGAGCCAGAATCATCAAGGTTTTTCCTGGCGATGTGAAGTCAGATGTTGCGAAGAAAATGAACGTGAAAAAAATTCGAGAGATGACGAAAAATTTCAAATGATTGCATGAGTTGCTTCTCAGGTCTAGAGACGCCGGTTGGATGGTTTGCTTTGCAGAAAGTCGTATAGAGAAAATGA
>CAJQUW010003717.1:0-25808 GCA_907163375.1 Prostheceraeus crozeri | reverse complement strand
GACTTTCGTTTTACTTTGGCGCTTGTGGCATAAAGGACGATGCGGAAAAGAAAAACTATTTCTTAGCTTGTTGCGGTGAAGAACTATTCTCAACTCTCACGAGTTTATTTTCTCCAGTGAAATTATCTGACACAGCTATTACCTCTGCTGATATCACCGACAAGTTAAACGTTCATTTCAAAGAAGACTCTAACTTCATGTCCGCTACATATTCGCTCTATTCCTGCAAACAGAAACCTGGACAAAGTTCGTCAGAATGGTTTGCTGAATTGCGTGAGAAAGCTAGACATTGTGGCTTTGATGCTAGTTGTGTCAGTACGCCTAGAGAACGTGCATTACGTGATCTTATTGTGATCAATTGTGCAGATCTACTGAAAGAAGGTGATCCTACTCTTCAACGTGCGGAGGAAATAGCTCTACAGATTGAGCAGTTATCCAAGGACATGAAATTGATTCAACCTACTGCTACAGTTACGGAAAGTTCAAAACAAGTTGCAAAGCTTCGACTGCAAGACCAAATGTGCGTCTAAATACAATGGTAATTTTTCGAAGAATTTTAAATCTACTAACAGGTTACATCTGTTTCTCGTGCGGTAAGAATAATCACAAACGTGAAGTGTGCAAGTACCGGATGAGTGTAATGCGTGTCATACAAGAGGTCACAGTCAATCTGTGTGTGGAAGAAATTCCGCAAATTCATCTGCTGTGTTATGTTGTCCAGCAAGAATTCTGCCAACAAAGTACAGTCTGTTGATACTCGTGTCAGTTCTGTGAATTCTTCTCATAATATGATTCATAATTCGCCTTTCATGTTACCTATTGATGTAAATGGTAAAGACATTCTTTTTGAAGTTGACACAGGCTCTCCTGCCTCAATTATTGATGAACGTACGTGGTGTGGAATCGGGTCCCCTAAATTGTTGGACACCGACATTTCACTGAATTCTTACACAGGTCATGACATAAATGTCAAAGGTCATTGTAAAGTGAATGCTGTGTAATAGGAAGTTCATCAGATATTGAATTTACTTGTTGTGTCAGGTAGAAAACCGCCTTTGTTTGGTCGCGATTCTATTAGGAAAACAAATCTTGATGTCACTGATTTGATGCGTAATGAATTTTGAAGAGTGCAAGTACCGGATGTGTGTAATGCGTGTCATACAACAAGAGGTCACATTCAATCTGTGTGTGGAAGAAATTCCGCAAATTCATCTGCTGTGTTGTCCAGCAAGAATTCTGCCAACAAAGTACATTCTGTTGATACTCTTGTCAGTTCTGTGAATTCTTCTCATAATATGATTCATAATTCGCCTTTCATGTTACCTATTGATGTAAATGGTAAAGACATTCTTTTTGAAGTTGACACAGGCTCTCCTGCCTCAATTATTGATGAACGTACGTGGTGTGGAATCGGGTCCCCTAAATTGTTGGACACCGACATTTCACTGAATTCTTACACAGGTCATGACATAAATGTCAAAGGTCATTGTAAAGTGAATGCCTGTGTATTAGGAAGTTCACAGATATTGAATTTACTTGTTGTGTCAGGTAGAAAACCGCCTTTGTTTGGTCGCGATTCTATTAGGAAAACAAATCTTGATGTCACTGATTTGATGCGTAATGAATTTTTATATCGGTCAGATGTAGTGATGTGCTCATCCGTTTCCTTAGCTGACTCGTATTTGACTGATTATGATGACGTGTTTTCAACCGTGTTAGGACACTGCACGAAGTTCAAAGCAAAGCTTCATATAGTTGAAATTGCCGCTCCCTAATTTCACAAGCCGAGACAAGTACCTTGTGCGCGTATGAGTGCAGTGAAAGCGAAGAGATTCATAGATTAGAATGCTAACGGGACTTTATCAAAAGTTTCGCATTCCGACTGGGCAGCGCCTATAGTGGTTGTTCCGAAACTAATGATCAAATTCGCTTATGTGGTGATTTTAAAGTAACAATTAATCCTTGGTTAAAGCAAGATCAATGCTTGATTCCAACTCCTGAGGAATTACTCGTGAAGTTGAATGGAGGAAAGAAATTCACCAAATTAGATATGGCAGATGCGTATACTCAGCTTGAATTGGATGAAGCAAGTAAAGACATCGCAGTCATCAACACACATCTGGGCATCTACAGATACAATAGACTTGCATACGGTATAGCTTCCGCTCCCGCTATATTTCAAAGGTTGGCAAATGAGTTGATTGATGGTATCCCTCATACTGCTGCACATATTGATGATCTTATCGTTACGGGTAGCAGCGATGAAGAACATGATAAGTCACTGCGAATGCTGTTAGATAGAATCCGCGAGTATGGACTAAAACTGAAAAGAGAAAAATGCAAATTTTTCGCAGATGAAGTTAGGTACTTGGGATTTATTGTCAACCAGGCAGGAAGAAACCGGAATGAGAGAGTTGATGCAATAGTGAATTTTCCTGTTCCTACGAACGTTTAAAGAAGTTGAATGTTTTCTTGGGAAAATAAACTACTATGGGAATTTCATTCGCGATGCTTCACAGGTGTCTTACCCTCTCAACAACCTTAGGAAGAAAGGAGTACCCTGGAAATGGTCCAATCATGTCAACGAGCTTTCGATGAGCTATAATATAGACTTGCAAAGGCAACCTTACTTGTACATTTCGATCCGAATAAGACCTTGATTCTAGCTGCGGATGCATCCCAGTTCGGTGTAGGTGCGGTGCTGTTGCAGAAAGACGAGGCCGGTAAAGAATTGCCTATAGCTCACGCTTCGAAGACCCTTACTGCGGCAGAAAAGAACTACATCCAAATTGAAAAAGAGTCATCATCCATCATTTTCGGTGTGAAAAAGTTCAAACAATACTTACTCGGACACAAGTTCTTGCTGGTGACTGATCACAAACCCTTGCTGACTCTATTCAATCCAAGTAAGAGAATTCCTGAAACTACAGCTGCACGCTTACAAAGATGGGCAATAACTCTGATGGGTTATGATTACGAAATTGTCTACAAGAAATCTACTGATCACGGCAATGCTGATTCGCTTTCGAGGTTACCTGTGTCCAATACAATGTTTGATGATTCTGATTCCGAAATGGTTCACGCGCTATATGAAGAAACCCTACAAGATGTACCGATAAATTCAGAGATGATTCAAAAACATACGAAATCTGACAGGACATTATCGAAGATCATGCGATTCACTACACATGGATGGCCGACCAAATGCAGCGATTATTCACTCAAACCATATTTTCAGCGGAGAGGGACGAGCTCACTGTTCAACAGGATTGCTTATTAAAGGGTTCAGAGTGGTTATTCCTAAAACATTACAGAAAGACTGTCTGAACTTACTACATAGCAGTCACATGGGCACTAATCGAATGAAACAATGTGCTAGAAGATGGATATGGTGGCCTGAGATGGATAGTGAAATACAACAATTGTCCTCACATTGTGAAAGATGTCAAAGGAATGCGTCTAATTCGCCGGAATCTTACTTACCATGGCCTACTCCGGAGCATTCTTGGGACAGAATACATATAGATTTCCTCGGTCCATTCTGGGGAGAGAAATGGCTGGTTGTTATTGACGCAAAATCAAAGTATCCTTTTGTTATTCGAATAGGTTCAGACACTACTGCTAGAGCTACAGCTAATGCGTTGGAATCTATTTTCGCAATACTTGGTCCTAGTAATTGCATAGTATCGGATAATGGTCCACCGTTCAATTCCAACCAAATGAATAGCTTCTATGCAAAATGGAACATTAAGCAATGACAAGCAGTCCATTCCGACCTCAAGGCAATGGTATCGCAGAACGCTTTGTAAGAACATTCAAGGAGACAATGACGAAACTGAGAGAAGACGGAAAGGACAAACATATTGCGCTACGTGATTTCCTTCAAGATTACCGTTTTTCGCCTCATGCTACGACGAGCGAAATTCCTGCTGAAATGCTGTTCTCATTCAAGGTCAGAACGGGATTCTCTGTTTTACAGCCACAGAACGGGAATAACATCAACTCCGACGGATGACTTTGAATCGAGTGACGTATGGGTGAGACAATACCTTCCGACGAAGACATGGATTCCGGGAACAATCGTAGGAAGAAAAGGCCAAGTCACATTCGTAGTTTCAGTCTCTCGGGGACGGTTATGGAAACGGCATATAACACAAATTAAAAAGCGTTTAATTGATTGTAATGATGTCGACTTGGACAGTTCGAATGATGTTACTGAGTTTCCCACTGTTCGGGGTAGGCCTAGAAGAGTTTCAACAAATGATTCTTCTGTTTCTACTGGACTTGCTAGTTCGTCAATGCCTTCACCTTTGTTGTCCTCTGGTTGGCGCTCAGCTCGCGCTATCAAGGGCGTGCCTCCCGATCGTTTCTTTTAAAGGGGAGATGAACTGTTGTGTTTTCAATGTCTTACTCTGTGCGATTTGCCTTTCTTTTACTGCACTGAATTTAATCAATCTGATGCTGTACACAATTCAATACAACAACATGTCGTCTTGCTACTAGCGCATGGTTTTTACTCGAAGAACGTTATTTCAACTGTTAAGTTATTTACATTACAACTTACAGCATCCAAGAGCCGGCTGACAGCTTATTGTTGAGAGAATCTGTACCATTTCGAATAGCATGCAACATGCGACTCATCTCTTCTAGGAACGAACTGAACGAGGAGGTTGTCTAATTCTGTACTGGAACGACATGCTCCTGGTTAAGAAAATAAATAAAAATTAAGTCAATAGATAAGAAGCTCGTCGCTGGGAAGAACTAAGCGCCTCGCTTTCCACCGATAAGCATGGTCATTTTGCAAAAGCATTTCACTATCTAAATAAACGAAAGATGTTTAGTTCAGACATAAGCAATAATTAGCAATAGTCAACATGTGACAAAAGCAGTGAAAAGGACATGAACCAAATTCACTAAAATTCAACAGTCAGAAAAAAGAAGAAAAGTTAAAGCAAATTGAGAGACACAAAAAAAGGCACACTTTACTGGACTTTTCAGTCCAAGCAGATCGAATAGCGCACCCACAATCATTGACGCTTGTGAACTTCATTGACCATAGGGAATCTTTATTAATGAGGCGGTTGTAGCAAACCGACTCCCTTCTCGCAATCGCAATGTTGATTGGACTGAAATCCATTAAGGTGTTCCTCTTTTTTCTTACTTCTCAATTTTTGTATGGTTAACATGCTTATCGGTGACGATAGCGAAATACACATACGAATTTTAGCCAAGAAAGTGGTCTCCCCGGACTCCACATCTTGGATCACAACATATAATCGAAATGCGGTTATCGAAATGCAGAAATTTTGATGTGTGTACTTGAATTTTTGTGGCGATTGATTTATTTAAACGGATTTTAGGCAAATTTGAAAACTTAGGGGAGGAGGAAACCCACAAGTACCGAAATGTGCACTACTGACAAATGAGGAAAACAAGCATAAAGTGAAGTGGTATCTATTGTTTTCACAATGCCATTCCGAGAAGGTCACATTAATCATACATAAAATCATTAACACACTTCAGCTCTATCTCGTGACCGTACGCGGAATGAGCTACACATCAACAAGGTAACAGAAATATCGAATACTGCTTTACACCAAACGTCACAACTTGCCAAGCGAATGAGAGAGCTAGAAATCACGCACACACACACACACACAGTTGCGCACACAACCATAGCACAGCTACAGCCATAGACTAAAGAAAGAAAGATTACATAGTAGAGAAGAGACAAAATATGCACAAGCAATCCAAAATTAATCACGGCCAAAGCAAACGAAGATCATGCGCTAACTCCTTTTGTACACACAAGTCAGGCGAAAGACACTTAATACCGATAGCTTATAAAATGCGCAAAAAATAAAAATTATGTACAGAATATGAAACTTCAAAATGAGAGGCTGGTGTATACAGTTGAGCTGATGTGTAACAGAACATACTACAGTCCGTTTCATAAAAAGTGGATCATCCTAAAATTTGACTAAATAAAACATAAGTATGATACAGAAAGCATTTTTCATGTTATTTCATGTCCCTAATATATTTAAATGTCCTTATATGATCTGATAAGCTATGATACAGTAACGGTTCTCAAGAAGCTAATATTTTGTGGCCCTACACTTATTGTCAATGACATCACCAATTCGTCTAGGCATTGATTCAATGATATCGTTGATTTTTGACTGATCTAACTTTCTCCACTCTCTTTTTAACAGTGACGTAAGTTGTGATAAGCCATCTGTAGGTAGCAGTGAACGACGAACGTTACGTTTTAGAATACTCCATACATTTTCTATGGGATTCAGATCAGGAGAACGAGCTGGCCAAGATAATGTCCTAAGCCCTAATTGAGACTTGCATAAGTTGACTCTACTACTCCTGTGACACGTAACATTATCATCCATAAATAACCAAGTCGATGGATCACCAAGTTGATCTGTCATTTGGCCAATGTTCATTCGTAAAACATTCACATAGCGTTCAGAATTCATGGTTCCATGCTGTATGTGAAGTTCAGAGTCGCCATTGGTCCAAATGCCAGCCCAAATCAGTGGAGTCACACCACCTTGTACCCGGGGACGATGTAAATGTCTCGGAATTTCCAGATCAGATTTTATCCATAATCTCAATCGACCATCACTATCCTTCAGACGGACTGATGCCTCATCAGGCCAGACAACCCGATCCCATTGATTTCGCCAGTGACAATGACTCATTGCCCATCTGAGACGTCTTTTTGTATGCTGATCTGATAATTCGATCTGAGAGGTCCTCTTACAGCTCTTGAAATTCGACTCAATAAGTCTTCTACGAATAGTGGACTTAGAAATAGACGAGTCTAGTGCAGCCATCTCAGTTAACGAGAGACTTGGATCAACTTTAACAAATCTCAAAATTAGGCGGTCTCTACGTTTGGATGTTTTGCGTGGACGGCCAGAGCCCTCTTTACGACAGAGTCGAAAATCATCATTATGCCATCGATGCACATTTGTGTAAGGGACATTTAGTTGCTTGCTTGTAGCTCGCAAAGAAAACCCTAGTTCTAACAAGGCTGACACTTTGCCTTTTGTGAAAGCGATCTCGTTATTGTTCATTTGTGCTTTGTATTGTTTTCAACCGGTAAGAGACAGATTTCTAGCTGAAAGCAATCAGGAGTGCTGCCAACACCACGGCAACGAAGTCAGGAAGCTATGGAACATGAAGTCCAGAGGCCGGATTCTCGACACGCGATAACCCTTAAACCAAGCAGTGGATCACCTATCCGCTCGTGAGCGACGCCCCGAGTGCGGCTAACCCAATTCTCGACACAGGATAGCGAGCGGGCGCTCAGTCCAGTTTAGGATTTCTCCTTATCCTAGCTCCTAGTGGTTTCACGGGGCGGTTTAGGCATGAATCAGACAATTTATGGCTACTGTTGGTTAGCAAAGACACAATATCTTACATAATAACATTTCCTCTCTATCTGTGGTAAGAGACTAACTTGTGAATGATGGCTGCCTTCCTTGATATTTATCCTGACTTAGAAGATGAACACCAAATTCGACGAGATATTTTCTCATACAGTGACTCGAAATTCTATCGCCTTTACCGCTTTGATAAAACCACTTTCTCCTACATCGTCGATTTAATTCGTCCTGATATTGAACGACCGACTTCTCGATCCTACGGGTTATCATGTGAATTACAGACGGCTGCCGCGATCAGATACTACGCGACTGGAATATTTCAAACAGACGTTGGAGAAGGTCTCAATATCAGCCAGTCGTCAGTGCATCGATCCGTTCGGTCTGTTGGGATCGCCTCAACAAATTATATGATCAATTTGTCACTTGGCCTACTCGTGATCAGTTGCGACTGAACAAGATCAACTTCTACAAAATCGCCAATTTTCCAAATGTGATCGGAGCAATCGATTGCACTCATATAAGGATAATGCGGCCGGGTGTTGATGAACATCAATACATCAACCGAAAATTCTATCCATCACTGAACGTACAAGCAGTTTGTGGACCGGCGGGCCTGCTCCATAATATGGAAGTGAATTGGCCCGGGGGATGCCATGACTCCTTCATTTTGCGACAGAGCAATGTCTTCCCTCACATAGAGACATCTCAGTTTCATGGATATATCCTGGGAGACTCGGCGTATCCTTTAACAGAATGGCTGTTAACTCCGTTCTCAAGCCCCGACATCCGGAGAAACTTTCGTACAATTCATCACACAAGAGGACGCGTGTCATAATCGAAAATACATTCGGTAGACTGAAACGGCGATTTCATCTCCTTCACTCGGAAAATCGCCATCCCAAAATTGAAGACATCGTTAGTGATATCCGTGCTTGCGGAATCCTACACAACATCGCGGTGAATAGGAAGCAACCTGATTTGAACGATGATATTGCAGATGAGCAACCGGCTGTCATTCCGTATACCGGTACATTGAATAATAACGCTAAGCGTAATTTTGTAGCCAATCAGTATTTTTCAAGTCATGATTGATGTGTCATAATATAATATATGAATTATGAATAATGCCTTCTATGATACAAAATATTGTTGGTTAGTTTCTATTAAATATTTATTAAAAGTTTTCGTAAGTTTTGTTACATCATCCGTGATTATATCGTATACTTCATTACTTTTTTTAATATTAAAGTATAATGATTAGTTTATGAAGACATAAATCCTGAATTGTGTTGTACTTTTCGTTTCCGTGTTTTGAAAATTTAATATTTTTAACGATATTTGAATTAAATATTTAGACCACTGTTTATTAAAATCTATTCTTTATAGACCTATGACCATCATAATGAAAAAAATCCAATCTTTCAATAAAGTATGCATTTATTGATATTCAGTACGGTATTCAATAACACAAGTATTATACCTCAGAAAAGAAACCTGAGAAGAATATTAACATTCACGGTAGTAAGTTGCAAAGTTCAGTAAGCACTTCAGGGCTACTACCGAGCTTCGCTAACAAGTTAGGTATCAGTACATTGTTAATGTTGTTGCACGTAGTGACAACGGCTTCGTTTGCCTTGATTTGAGATTCAAGGGCTCGAACCTGCAGCTGCCGGATGTCTCTCACCGCATACGTTCGATCTTCACGTGGTCGAACAGGTGTTGTTGCTTGATAAGTGACGTCTGTCGTCCCCGTGTGTTGTTGATGCAGTCACCGTATCGGGGGTCTTTTGCCTCAGCTTCCGTGAAGGAAACATTCGGTAAAGTGGTCGGCGTGTCCTCTTCGAAGGGTGGATCACCGAGGATAAAGCTCCGCCGGGAACACCGCTCCAGCCTGCGGATCCGCCGTACATGCCGAACAGCCTCTCGTCGCAACAGATAGCTGTTTAGGAGGTGGACCGCACCCGTCGTGCCACATCCTTTCTTAGTCGCCAAGTACGAGTCTTGGCTCTCGTTTTCAGGTTCTTCATTTTCGTTTTGACCTGAGAAACGGTTTGCTTAAAACTCCCACATGCATTGAGAGCTTCTGTGATCTCCTCCCAAGCGACCTTTTTCTTTCGACCGAAATCGACGGTCTTCTCGTCCGAGTCAATGATGCCTTTATTCTTCTCATACTCATCTAAGAGAACTTTCACTTCTTCTTCAGACATGTCAGGTGCTTTGTCTTCTTGTTGGCTTGCCATACTTGAAACTGACTTGGCTTCACCGCAGTTACACTTCAATAAGTTGCCCATTATGATAATAAACATTTAGCTCCCGTGCGCTTGGTGACCGATATTCCCGTGGTGACTGACCTACATAATTAGTTTGTTGCCGTCCGTCTGCGATTTAGGGAAATCCTAGCGTGAGCCTGTGTCAAGAATTCGGTTATGGCGATCCCGCTCACAGAGTGAGCGGCTAACCCATATCCAAAACTCGCGCTAACCCTTAGCGTGAGCATGTGTCGAGAATCCGGGCTCAGTTAATCACATGTAGCAGTTACATTATTGTTGATGAATAATGGTGCTATACTGGCTCTGATTGACCGATTTTCTTTATTTTTGTTTTGCTTGATAGCTTTTGGCTTGTAGAACAACATATTACATAACAAAGGAAACAAATGTAATTTTATAAGAGTGAGGTATGATTTTGTGTAACATTGGTAAATGAAGATCAAATTATCTACTACTTTTTTATCTATAACAGGAAAACAACTCAATATTCATGCTTGAAATTTCCAACAATGATATTAGTAAGCACAACTGACATATCTTCCAAATTTCAGAGAAATTCGTTCAAGTTTGGCGGAGTTAGACAAAGTTGAAGTTAAGGCGATGTTTAAGGGTGATCCATTTTTTGTGAAACAATCTGTATCTGGTAATGGAAGTGGCAATTGGGTCATTATTAGAATGAGGAGGAACCTTTATGTCCTTGTCAAATTTGGCTTGACAAGGTCATGAAGGCTATATTTTCAATCAAGGTGTCGCTTCTTTATGAAGAGAAAGTAACTTACGAAGGAACTGGATGATTGATCACAAGCTGCGGTACTCATTTTAGAAGACATATTTCAAATTTTTGAAGAAAATACACAGGAGATTCAGCGTCTGAAGGTGGCGCAATAATTGATGTGGATAGCCGAAAATACAGGATAAAACAGCAGCTCTTCTTGATGATAAATTAAGTGTCTTGTATTGTGACATTCGAGTTTCAAGTACCTAAATACAGTGTTTTAATACATCAGATAAATATATCAAGATAGATATTTTGCAAAAGTCTCACATATAAAATCTAGATCACGGGCCATCTCTTCAAGTATGCAGTTAGGCATATTCCTAAGTAGATCTCAAAGCTGATTTTACCAAGTCTCTAGTGAAATTTATTAAAGAACATAAACTCAGACATAATGGTTCTAGATAGGTTAGTAGACCTATCTTGAATGGCAATGGGAAACGCGCGATAATCTAGCCAAAGCCTGTCTATGTGCACTGTGCATTGGCATCTTTTGTCGGTGAATAACTTCTATGGTTATTATTTCTGTTGAAGGTGTGTTGCATGCTTTCCGTATCTATGTTATTAGAGAGGACCTACGCAGGCCTGTAATGGAAGCAGACTTCTAACCAAACACCCTATCTAACTCTTTATTGATACTTTATCATCACTTTACTAAAAATATCGGTTTACAATTTCATCGGAAGAGCTCTACTGAATGTGTCGAATGTTTGGTGGCCGAGCAGTCTCAGACTCCTGCTTTCCATATTTGTACTACCAGTCAGCCAGTCAGAACGAGTTTCTGAAGGGAATGAGCAGGAGAAACTGCATGTCTGTCTCTGTTCTACTTAGCTCTATTACGTGTGTAGCATGTTTGCAGAATTTAACTTGGTGGCATTGTGTTGGACTTAGGCTGAAATTGACAACAAAGTAATTTTCACTCATTCGATTATCGCACTCATCCATACCAGAAATATTTGTTGTTCAATGAGAATGGAACTATAGCCGATACAAAAACTGCAGTTTATCGATTTAAAGTTGACAGATGAAAAATCTATATGCAAAACCCCAATATGTCTATAATGCAAATGAAATATTAAGCTGAATTTGGGAGGATGTAGGTCCTAAACTGCACTTCAATTTTCGAGTTTCTTGCAGTACAATTTTCCAAACGTTTTGAAAAATTTTAAATGCAAGTTGATCCGCATGCATTCGCAACATATAGGTAGCGTACCCAAAACTGTTAGCGGGAAATTCCATGCAGAATTCAAATCGAAAAGAGGAATATAAACTGCTTATATTTTGCTTATTTAACAACAATGTACATGTAGGGCTATGCGTAGCAGTTGTCATCTACATGTGCACTAGTTTTAGATGATGTGTAGGTCCGAGCAAAGCTAATAGGCCTATAACTAAGATTATAAGACAAAATGCATGTTTTAATGAGTTTTCCTTTTTCAAACATGATTTTTGAGAAGGCTTTTTCCGAGCATATTTCTGAATTTCGAGCTACTTCAAAAGACCTATTGAAGTATTATCGCACTGATTGCTTTTTGTTGGGAACAAATCAAAATAGCAATTTAGTACTTCGGCCACTTCGGCAGACGTAGACAACGTAGACGGTAAGCTCCGCAGAAATTTGGAAACTACTCATCATAATGGCTACTCACTGGCTACTCGTTAAGGAAGAAATATCAATAGTATGCAATGCACTTATAATTTCTCCCAGTGTAGAAGTAGTTCAAGCCGTGACCGCAATCAAATTTAAGTTGATTGCAGCTGAAATTGTCTCAACAAACAGTTGTTGTCCATTTTAGTCAGTAAACTGTAGCGGATTGATCGGATGAAAAGTCACTTTAATTGATCACTTTATTGTCGCTAAACAAAACCTCCGGAGAGGGTAAAAATCGTCATTTTAGGACGACACACGCGATTCAGGCGAGAAACTGCACACTGCGAGAATTCAAAACAGTGCAAAATAAAACAAAAATCTCTCGCTTAAACAAATATAAAAACACAAGTATGCAATAAAAATAACAAGAATGACACTGAGGCAGTACACTCCCCTCTATGATCTCGGAAGATCATACACATCACACACAAATCTAGAAAATGCAGACTTTGATAATAGAAATAAACTCGAAAAATATAAAGACTGTACCCATCATATACAATACAGTACACTATAAATTCCATGTAAGCACGATGTAGATGGTAGAAAATCACGACTGAAACAGTACCAATGAATATCGTCATGTACGATAGTGACAACATGAACATTAATGTTATAATGCTCGAATAAGGAATCACACAAAAAATTCCACATTGCACGATAACGTGAGAATCCTTTCAGATAAACCAACTGAGACACGTCCATCGAATGGATCCACCATGGAATAGTGACTGGATAGGTAATGATTACTAGACCGTAATCTAAAATGTAAAATCCATATGATGTTCAGGAATAGTTAGATAGATCAGCAGTTATAAACAGTCAAGATTTTGAGACCAATAATATCAGTTCCTTCACGGGTCTCACGAGTAAAGAAGATTTGCTTCTCAACTCTACTTTCCTCACTAAACCATCAGAGCTAGGAAAGGTTCGAATAATTATAGCTAAAGGCCAAGAGTTTCTGATGGACTGAGAGTCACGCAAGACAACTATGTCCCCGACTTGCAGATTAGGTCGCGTCGCTGTCCATTTTTGTCTCGTTTGCAGTGTGCACAGATAGTCTCTCTTCCATCGCAACCAAAAAACCGATCAGCCAAAGCTTGGACGTATTTCCACTGAGATCGTGCCATGTCTTTTTCGTCAACGTGAGGGAATTCGGTATGTCAACAGGCTTCTGCGTACCAACATCGAGGGTGACAGAATAGACGGGTCTTCTGGATCGCTTGAAACTCTGGTTAGAGGTCTTGAGTTCACAATTGAGCACACTTCCGCCATAAACGTAACGAGAACTTATGTGTGAGTTTACAGGGGTTAGACAGGAACAAGGGATCCAAAATTCTCCGGGCCAACCCACTCATCCTTTCCCATGGACCTCCGAAGTGTGAAGCATGAGGAGGATTAAACAACCAAATACCTCGTTCCGGGCGACGAATTCATGAATAGGCCCCTTTTCGATGAAGTGAGACGTGATACCAAGTTCTCGAAAGCTCCAACAAAATTAGATCCTCGATCAGAGCGAAATTGCTTCACCGGTCCTCTGAGTGCAATGAATCTTCGAAGAGCATTGATAAATGATTCACTGCTCAATTCTTCAACAACTTCTATGTGTACTGCTCGTATGACCTGACACACAAATATGACCGCCCAACGCTTACTGTTAGCTTGCCATCCTCTCGTACGGCGAGTAACAACATTCCAAGGTCCGAACGTGTCGATTCCTACGTACGAAACGTGGACTTGGCGTGAAGCGATTGTTGGTAAGTCTGCCATGAACTGATGTTCGGTTTTACCACGAAGCCGACGACAGGTAACGCACCCGTGTATAACAGATTGTACAACGCGCTTGCCGCCAACAATCAATACCAGCTGATCTGATGCCCTTCTGTAAAGTGTCTTCTTGGTGTTGGGTGAGATGGTGATAATGTCGAATAAGGAGAGTCGCTACATGACCTTTAGGAATAATGATTGGCTGATGTTTCTGATCGTGCCGATCCTTCCTCCAACTCTCATGATTCCGTGTTCATCTGTGCGTGGATTCAAAGAAGAGATATATTTTTTGTCATTTTCGTAATGTTCAGCTTGCAC
Organism: Prostheceraeus crozeri; assembly: GCA_907163375.1. NCBI lineage: Eukaryota > Metazoa > Platyhelminthes > Polycladida > Euryleptidae > Prostheceraeus > Prostheceraeus crozeri. Next base: position 11,621 of record CAJQUW010003717.1, on the reverse strand, counting down.
CAACTTGATGATTCGACTTCTTGCCCTTTCTAAAGGTTCAGACTTACAAAGCGAGTCAGTTGTCTTAATTCGATCGGCGAGCTTCAACAGACAAGCGATTGCCCGTTGTAAACTTATCCAGCTGGAAAATTTCTTAAAGCGTTCGTTGACTAAGCTCTGATGTTGGCAGGAGGTTGTCAGGCATCTGGCTTCGGTTTTCAATTCTTTATCTTCCTCCGGTTCGACAAGTAGGTAAACTTCCACTTGAGGATCTCGATCATTAGTCCTGAGGAATTCGGGTCCTCTTAACCATGTACTATCTTGCAACTGAAACACTGTTAGGCCTCTCGTACGGCGAGTAACAACATTCCAAGGTCCGAACGTGTCGATTCCTACGTACGAAAACGCTGGACTTGGCGTGAAGCGATCTGTTGGTAAGTCTGCCATGAACTGATGTTCGGTTTTACCACGAAGCCGACGACAGGTAACGCACCCGTGTATAACAGATTGTACAACGCGCTTGCCGCCAACAATCCAATACCCAGCTGATCTGACTGCCCCTTCTGTAAAGTGTCTTCCTTGGTGTTGGGTGAGATGGTGATAATGTCGAATAAGGAGAGTCGCTACATGACCTTTAGGAATAATGATTGGCTGATGTTTCTGATCGGTGCCGATCCTTCCTCCAACTCTCATGATTCCGTGTTCATCTGTGCGTGGATTCAAAGAAGAGATATATTTTTTGTCATTTTCGTAATGTTCAGCTTGCACCAACTTGATGATTCGACTTCTTGCCCTTTCTAAAGGTTCAGACTTACAAAGCGAGTCGTTGTCTTAATTCGATCGGCGAGCTTCAACAGACAAGCGATTGCCCGTTGTAAACTTATCCAGCTGGAAAATTTCTTAAAGCGTTCGTTGACTAAGCTCTGATGTTGGCAGGAGGTTGTCAGGCATCTGGCTTCGGTTTTCAATTCTTTATCTTATTTTTTTCGGTTCGACAAGTAGGTAAACTTCCACTTGAGGATCTCGATCATTAGTCCTGAGGAATTCGGGTCCTCTTAACCATGTACTATCTTGCAACTGAAACACTGTTAGGCCTCTTGTAGCTTGGTCGGCAGGATTAAGCTCTGTGGATACATGAAACCATTGCTTCGGACATGTAACACTTCGAATTCGACTAACTCTGTTTGCAACATATACTTGGAATCGTCGGCTTTCGTTGTTGATATAGCCAAGTACGACACGACTGTCTGTGTTAGAATTTCATGTCTTCATAGGGATATATCCAAATATTGATTTATCAATTCCGCGATATCTACTGAAATAACGCTGCGCAGAGTTCTAAACGTGGAATAGTGTGACTGTGTCCTAGGTGCGACCTTTGCTTTACCAAGAAGGAATCCAACAGTACAATTACCTTCGGAGTCGATTAACTTCAAATATGCTACTGAGCCAACTGCTCCTTCGATGCATCTGAGAAAATATGGACCTTCTTCGATTCAGATTTGGTGTATGAAGATTTTGAGTAAGCTCTTGAAATCGCTGTCTTTTTCAAGTGTTCCAGAGAATCTGCCCACATTCTCCACTTCGCCGCAAATTCGCTTGAAAATGGTTCGTCCCATCCATCAGCGACAGATTTTTCCATCATTTCACGTAGCAGGAGTTTGCCTTTAATAAGCACAGGACATGCAAAACCGATTGGGTCAAAAATGTGTTCAATACTGACAGAACGCCGCGTCTAGAGAATGGAGCTTTCCTGTGATCACCGATCTCAAAGGTAAAAGCATCTCGCGATACATCCCATAGAAGTCCTAAGCTTCGTTGGTGGGGCAAACAATCCTCTTTTAAGTCCAGAAACTTTATATCACTTGCCAAGTCCTCGGCCGGGAACGAGCGCAATACTTCTTGCTTGTTTGACGCTAATTTGTGAAGACGAAGACCAGAATCTGCTAAGGCTGACTGAGTTTCCTTGACGAGACTGACTGCTTCATCCGTTGACGCGCACGATGCGAGGCCATCATCAACGTAGAAATTGTCGTTCACGAGAAAACGTTTGACTTGTGAACTTGCGTTTGCGACTTCTTGACGGAGTCCCAACGTGGCTATGGCTGGAGAAGGAGAATTTCCTAACACATGCAAGGTCATTCGGTAATCAATTAGAGGTAGATTCATGTAGTTGTTCTTGTACAGATGAATCGTAAATAATCTCTATGCGCTTCGCACACTTTGAAGTTGTAAAACATCTGCTGCACATCACAAGTAATTGCTACTTCTTCTTTCCTGAAGTTCATCAGGACGCTAAGAGACTGTTGGCGAGATCCGGACCCTTGAGTAGGACGCTATTTAGAGAGACTCCTCTAAAGACTGCTGACGAATCGAATACGACCCTGATTTTGTCCGGCTTCTTTGGGTGATACACTCCGAACAAAGGTAAGTACCACACTTGGCGATCGGAGGCTGCTGGGGCCACTTCGGCATGTCCGTTCTTCAAAACGTTGTCCATGAACTCGAACATATGTAACCTTTTCGTTGTATTATTTTTCATGGTCTTCTCCAGAATGCTCGCTCGTTTTCAATGCTAGGCTTCTGTTGTTGGGAAGTTGAGGCATCAATCTCCGGAATGGCAATGGAGCCTCCCAATGACCATCAGACCCCTTCACTAAGCCGGCGTTCATAATTTCCAAGAACTGAGCATCTCAATCGAATTCGCTTTTTTTCATCATTTTCTGTAGTCAAGAAAGGATCTATCCGAAGTTGAGATTGGCATGGAGGAAATACTGAGGACCGACCGTTAAATAGACTGTGCGTTTTGTTTACGTTGACAACTGAGGGTTTGTGTACTTGGCCAAGACAAACTTCTCCGACTATAACCCAACCTAAACGACCTCTCTGAGCATATGGCATCTCGTCAGTACCTAACCGTTGTTCGAGGACATGATGAACGATAGGTAGGTCACGACCGATCAACAGTTCGATTCTGACATCATGTATAGGTGGGATGAATTCAGCGATATCTTCCATATGTGAATAGTTCTTTGCAGCTAGTTGACGTAGAATTTCGTTGTAAGGTTCTGGAATGCAGTCGCATTCCAGGATTTCCGGTAGATCAAGTTTAGTACTTTCGTCATATGACTCAATAACATAACCTGAGGCTAATCTACCAGCTGTGGCTATCTACCTGAGCAGGTGGAAAGAAAGTAGGGAGATTCAGGGCTGTTTTCTTGGAATGCGTCAAAAAACCGAGGACTTGCCAATGTCCGATTGCTTTGGTCAGTGCTATGAATGGACGTAGACAATGTCGCTGTCTCAGTGGCTCGCCAGTCGGATAGATTCTTACTAAGACTATCTTGGGGCGCAGGATTTGCTAGTTTGTGTCGGGTCTTCACATACGCTTATGCAATTTGGAGTGACGTCGTTGTTTTGCTCCCCATGTACCTTTGAGTGCTTGCAAACCGACATGTAGCGCAGTTGGGTGACCTTCCATTCCACATAACTTGCATTTTCGTTTCTGTGGGCAGGCGCGAGCGAGATGCTCCGTAGATTTGCAACATTTAAAGCAAAACCCATTGGTCGCGTAAAAACTTACCCGCCTATCGGATAATAGGGCTTCGACCTGAAAGCTCGGCATTCATTCAGCGTATGATTCGTCTCATGAATTGGACCATAAGCCTATACTCGATGTTTGCATGCTGCACGTTGGTCCTTCGTTTGTACCAACAGTTCGTTGCTCGGTTTTAGTTTTTGCTTTTCTGTGACTTTCTCTGGCCGACTCTCTCTCGCATATACCCTCTTGTTACAGTGGCATTGTCTTTCGCGGCGCTGATTCAAATTGAGTAGTGTAAGAACTAGGGGTCGTATACGTACCACGAGGCGCAGTTGCTTACTTGGAAGAAGAACCACGTCAAAACCCCCATGAGAGAAACGGAGGATAGTGTGAGGTATCGAATGAGCGCTCTTTTATAGCTGCTTCGCCTCGTTGGTCCATCTGGTACCTGAATACATTGAGGTAGCTTGCTAATGATGGAGTTGACCACCCGCGGCAGACGATCAATCCCCTACTTGACAGGAGACGATCGCCAATTCTGGGTCTTACAAATGACTGCGGCCTAGTAAATTTATGTACACTATGCTTTCACATAAGTCATACAAAAACGACCTTCGGATCGTTGTTGGCCTATACGGCTTGAATAGATTTGATGTCCTGGCTTTGACAACGATGCTTCTATTGCTCTCGTGGTCTCGCGAAACGTTCTATTCAGCCTCGTCCCCCAATGCGTTCGGGGTGCAACACCCTATATCTGGCGAATGTAGATAGGCTAGCGCGAATGCTGCTGAGCTTTTGTCTTGCCTGAATCGTTTCCTAACTCACTTGACTAGTAAGATCCATTTCTTCGGCAGGGCAAAACCGCTTCTAAATCTGTTCTGTCATCGACTGACTTGAAAGGTCAATTTTCCAGGCTCCTAACACATCTCGGGCCGATCATTGAATCTGGTGGATATACGTGACGTTAGGAGTTCCTTTCTGGAAAGGGTATTGTAGGCAAAAACATATCCGTTGTTTTAATACATTCGGCCACCGGTGTAGTTTCAGAATTGGCATTACGTGTAAAATTTGTCAGACGATATCCAGTGGATTGACCCATACCGTACCGTTTGACACTTATTGAAGTAGTTCGTTATGGCAATTCTGTTGACAAATCGGATTTGTGGCTTGTTACTTGGATAATTGGAATCCTACGACGGCGGCAGTAGGCCGATGTATGGTAAAGTTCGTCGCATGTTTCTCTAGGCATCTGTTGGTAAAATTGGGCTGTGGACGCGTTAAGGGGAAATTAGATATCTTTCGAAGGGGCGGGCGGTGCGTTTGGAAATTGTCGGCATGACGCTAGAATCGAGTTGAGGATGAGATCATTGGAAGACTTTTGGCCTAGACCTACTGCTTCCGATTCCTGCAAGCGCTTTTTGATCTTCATGATGCTTTCCTTAACCTCTAACTTTTGATATGCTCAGTGGGACCTGATTTGATTTGGCAACATCCAATTCTCGTTGTTTCAAATGTGGCAATTAATTCGTCGTGTTCAAGTTGTGCCCTTTGACCAGTTCAGTTTCTACGTGGAGGTCGGAATTTACCCGGAAGCGGTGCGAAAAACCGATAACTTGAAAACCCCGGTCGTGCATCCTCTACACGTATGCCTACAATGACATGTGTTGTACTTTTGAGACAATTCTTCGTAACGTAGCTCATAATTTCTCTTGGTAAATTGACATTGGTTTCTAATGTTGTCGCGGAATCAGGTAAATGACATAAATCTTTTGAAGGACTTTCTTCATATGCCTTAAAACCAATGTCGTGGAGTTTTTGAGCGTGGCTTCATTCGAACCTTTAATTAGCTCTCCTATGTCTAGCGATTTTAGCAATGATCAAGAAGCCTCACCAGTCCTTTCTCTCCAGTGGCTTGACGTAGTTGGTCGCATTCTTCCTCGATAGTAGCGTTGTCCGGCGTTTTCGGGACAGTGTCCTAGGGATTCGACGTTGTTCCATAGCGTGAATCATTTGACGTTTGAGAAAGTTCAATGCGAACAACAAATGAATGATGTTAATGGACGATTTTTTAGCTGTAGCGGATTGATCGGATGAAAAGTCACTTTAATTGATCACTTTATTGTCGTTAAACAAAACCTCCGGAGAGGGTAAAAATCGTCATTTTAGGACGACAAACGCGATTCAGGCGAGAAACTGCACACTGCGAGAATTCAAAGCAGTGCAAAATAAAACAAAAATCTCTCGCTTAAACAAATATAAAAACACAAGTATGCAATAAAAATAACAAGAATGACACTGAGGCAGTACATAAACATTCATTCGGTCTCCGAAAAATGGTCAATGAATACCGCTGAAGCCCGAGATCTCGATGCGCTTCAAACAAGTTCGGTTATAGTTCGGAGTGGATAGGGTTCAACCAATCTCTACAACTGTTCTCCCAGGCGCACTGCAATTCTTCACAGCAACACTGGAGAATCGCAAATAGCAGGAAGAAACTGATCTGGACACGCAAGATAGGCACATGAACAATGGTTGCAGCTGATCAGGTTTTACGCAACCGGCAACCGGTGTGGAAAATCTCAACCTAACCGGCCGGTTGACGGTCGATCGGTGACTTCTGATGTCATACTTTTATTCTATTACAGATGTATGAAGCTTTAACTCGTCCAATAAAAATCATCTCATTAATTTATGAACTAAATCTTTTAATGAACTAATTGGGAATGTAAGCCTAGTATTTGCACATGCGCAGCACGTGATCGCTTTTTCTTTATAATTACTACTTTAATTCAAAAGAAATCTTTTGAGAATCAATATGAAGACTGATTGATTACGGGAGATGAAATGTGCTATCCATGTTAACTACCAAAGACCAATAATATGAGCCTCTTTAAGTAGAATTAAAGCTTCAGCAGTTCTTGCAGATAACAAAAATCGATCTGAAGTAGCACTGTGGTTCCTAAGGATGCCGAGCACATAGCCTACAGGCCCCAATCATTGGAGCTATCTGAGTACATGTGTCACAAGCACATCAAATCGACTGATCGATTTTAAGTTATCGGTCTATTTTCCTTTTAACATGAAGTATTTATCATAACCAATCTATAGATCGATGCAGAGAGCAAAGACACTCATAGGGCCTTTTAACCACAACTCAATTTTCGAGGCAAGATCAATTCACAATGCGATGTTTAAGTACATCAGAAACAGCATGGGCTTACACCTTGAAGTCTTGTACAAACTGCCGTTGAACAAAAATTCATTTCGTTTATTAAATATTATGCTTAATCATTTTTCAAGAATCTTAAAATTTTTGGCATGATCCTCGACCGGTTTTTCAACCGGTACCGGTCTGCCGGTTGGCAAAACTTCAACCCAACCCAACCGGCAATGAGCAACGGTCAATTCTGGCAACCGATTGCAAGTTGCAACCATGACATGTGCTACTTGACTTTTTCTCGAATAATTATGATAAGAAAGCCAATGACATAATTGAAGTTACCTTGCTGTTGGTCACCCACAAATCCGTTCGGTAGTGGAAGGAATCCTATGCAGGGAGAATCCATTACTGAACATGAATTAAATTTCTTTTTCTTCACTGTGGCTACATCTGCAGGGAAATATAAATCAATTTTGCAGATTCTGGCACTCTCAGATGAAGCTAGTAAATTGCATTTTTAACTTTTTTGGCCATGCAAGGAAATGATGAGTGCCAGCTCGCCTGAGCATATAATAGAAGGATCACAGTTAAGCACTTTTGTGCGCAAATTGCTGGAGTTCGAGGACATCTTTCTATTTCTGTGACCACTCTGTAATCTGTTTGATTATTATATTTATTTATAATTTATAATTGACAGTTATCATCAAATTTATCACAAAAATAATGATTACAAGAATGACTCTTTATTTCAGTGCATCTAGCGGTGCATGAACATAACATTATTTGAATGTTTGACATTTGAATATATACACATCTTGACAGAGTAGAAAATTTCCCAAACGATTTATTACATAGACTGTTTCTGCTGCTAAGCTTTCAATTTCCGCAGGTGTCTGACAACGGTGCTTGCATTTCGCTGTAAAATAAATCATGAAGAGGGTGCATTTGGGCATTGCATGAAAATTAACGAATATGGCGGGTACATGTTTTGTTTAACATGCATTCAAGGGAAGTTTTGCGGAGCATGACACCACCGGTCAGCCAAGTCATGGACTTTTCCAAGTTTGCGGAAGTAAACACCGTCAAGTCACAAATAATTGGCCACGAAAATTAAATTTGAGAGCACACGAGGCCGATAAAAAGCAGTAAAAAACAAGAAATGAAGCTGTGGGACATCCGCATATGGACACAGTTTAAAATGGTTTTGACAGATTTTTCGAAGAACTTTGGTATAACTTAGCATCACATAAGCAGAGCTCGAAGAAAAATATTTTTTGTGGTTATCTACGAAAAAACATGTTTTCTGTTATGATCGACACAGGGGCGACGGCAGGGGCGGGCCAGGCAGGGGCGGGCCAGGCAGGGCCGCGGCCCTGCCAAATTTCATCTGGCCCTGCCTGTGGCCCTGCCAACTTTTTGAGAGAATTTTGAACATTTCGTAAATTAACAGTGTAGCAATATTTTATTCATTTTTTTGTATTATTCTTATTTGGTATGGTTGTTTTGCAGAGAATACAGATGAAATATTTGACACGTATTTGTTGTAACGACGGCTGTTCTCACTCCATTGACAAAACAATTATTTTTATCGGTTTGTTTAAAAACGGGGAGGACAATTAAATTGGATGTCCATGACCTTGACGATCCAGCTGTGATATTTTTTTCAAATTGTTTTACACTCTTATACATCTTGCACTCTTATTAGGTTTATCATTGACCTTTACCTCAATTTATGCAAATAAATATACTATTAACTATAAACTGAATTCGTATTACAATTTTAATGAAAATTAGGACAAATTAATGCGCTATATTTATTAGGAGGGCCAATACGGCCAAAAGTTATTTATTTATTTTTGGCACAGGGCTGCCGACAGTCCGGATTCTTGCGGACGTCACAGATTGACCAGATTTCAGAATCAAGGGATGTATTTCCAATTTTACAGTATTAGTTTCTAGTATTGCGAAATACGCATTATGTTGAAGCAAACTTTTTAAAAGGTTAGTATCTTTGACGCATAGGGTCTTTCCTTTAGATTTTTATGTTTTTGTAAGATAATTGGCCTACTTTTAATTCTACCATTTGAAGTTTGGGTAACCAAAATTTGAAAAGCGTTACTTACGTTGGTAACTTGAAAAGGCTTATTTTATGCTTTGATTGATTTTATTTAGGCCTATTGATTAATCACATACAGCTTCTAAAATCTATTCTCTACAACTGCAGTACGGCAGCATTAGGCATTCTATTATACTGGCGATCTTAGTTTTATGTGACAGAGCACATCATCGTGTGCTAGATATTGCGTGGTGGAGACTACGCCTCAGGTTGATCAGGATATTTAATTTCTAAGTTAGTTTTTTCAAATAGTCTGACACAAAGATATAATTTTGACGAAAATACAAACAGGCAAACGTTGCAGGCTGGTTGTTTCTTTTCTCAAGGATAGGACAGACCTGCAAAAACCACTTCCTATTCGGGGTTATCAATGGTCCGTAGCTTCAACTGTTCCAGTGTTTTTCCCAAATTCTCGTGAAAGAAAGCTATGTCCAGCAAAATAATCAAATAGCAAAATTTAATTTCAAAGAAAATGGCACCATTTCTCTTCTGATCAGGTGGTTAGAAAACGTAGGACTATTTGGCCTAATAGTTTTTAATTTCTTGGCACTAAACAGTAACATTGAATAAATGGAAGAACAGATGTCAATGGCAGTGCAGGGTTAAGGAAGGTATGTGATTGGGACCAGCGCCTCAGCCACTTAGGTGCCACAGAAAGTCTAAACAGTCAAATTCTGTTAAATGAAGGACTGGTAGGTAGTTTGTGAGACGATAATGTTTGGCTATCAATTGCCCTGAATGGATGAGTTGGTACGCTGATCAAGAGGACTGTGAAATATGTCACTGGTTTACAAGTGGAGGACGCAAGGTTACAGACGCGGATATGGACGATTTTACAATGTGGCCAGCTAGGAAGCACGATGTTAAATTTTGCCTCTTCTACACATTTCAGTATCAAGAGTGTCAAAATCCACGTTATGCAATTCAGACGCTGCTTTTATTAAATATTTTTTTTGCGGTTAGACAAGAAAGTCATTTTTGGAAATTTTTTTGATGCATGCTTAGTCTTATGAGTTCCTTTTCAGGCGCGTAGTTAAATTTAGAATTGAAAGGGCACAGGAGGGCCACTTAAAAAGGGGCGCCAAGGAATTATTGATTTTTATTTGTGATTTTTTTGTCCGTTTATCTTGGAGCGATTTAGTTTCGATTTTCATGACTTGTTCTTTCACATGATACTGCTATTAAAGGAATTTTTTGTAATTTTTGTGTTTTTCTTAATTGGGTTTATTGAATAAATTGCCTCAATGAAAAAAAATAATCCTCTAAATATGGAACCTATACATAATACGAGGTTGGCTTATCTCCGTATTTATCATATGTAAATGATGGTGAGGATTGCGGGATATGAATTATAGGACGCCGCTTATAGAAGTAGAAATCTGCCTCATGTCATCAGAATATAAGCCTAGAATTGGGCATATGGCTTATAAGCATCAGTAAATTTTGCTTTAATACGTGCGCATAGTGATAGGGGCCACATAATACAGGCTCTTGGCGACTTACTGTTTCTCATTATATCTGTAGGGACCCCAAAAATGTACTTTTCAACATTGTTTGGAATGACCTTGGCATACATTTATGCGGCCCTGCCACGAATCTATTTGGCTCTGCCTTGGCCCTGCCGAAAACAGACGGCTGGCGTCGCCACTGGATCGACACAATAATTCGCATTTTTAGCTTCTTTTCCACTTTAATTATACAAGTTTGTACACGTGCAACAAGCCTTTCGATGCAACCATGATCCCAATCAACTCGTGTTTTGTAGCAAGTTGAGAGCGTGGGAGTCTAACACGGATTCAAAAAGAAAATAGATTGCTCGTAGAATCAGGTTAATCGACTAGTAAACTTACATGTAATTAGGCTGCTCCTTGTATCTTGTAAATGCGCACGCATCGGTGCCATTTATGACAAAACATTTTTAATAATGTTTCCAAACGTGCTCGATACACTTTGATATGGGAGTCTTAGTGGTTAAGTGTTTGCATGTGTAGTAGATTTTTGAGCGTGGGAAACAATTAGGCCTACCACTTTTCTATTTTTTCCATTTTCCATAAAAAATTGAACATGAACTTACAAAAGTTAAATAATTTTTCATTTATTCATATTTGACAGACCCATGTCAGCCCATTTAACGACAGACTGGTCGCGGAGGGTGGTTTAGTTGGTTTGTCATACTTGATACGATATCCACTTCTCAGGAATCGATATTCTTCAATTAATTTACCGTTTTGCGGATTGGTTACTGGAACTTACCTTCGAATCAATTTGATACTTAAAATTGATAGCATTGCTAGTGAAAATTGATGAATGGCCAATCCGTATTTGATAACGTTGAATAGGATTCCTGCCGAACTCAATCCGTGTTTCACACAATCAATTTAGGAAAGTGTGAAAAACACAGGCTACCAGGTTTCAATTGTTAGTCAGGGCTGAAGAAATACAGTAGTTTTACCATGGGCTGCTTTTATGTATTGATTATTATTCAATACGTGGGGAAACATACTCTTGACAGTGCTCAACTTATGAAGAGCAATTATTCCGTAATTGAAAAAACAACTTGTACCGGTACTCAGAGTTTCACATGTAGTGTGTCCAATACAATCGTCGCAGATCTAAAAGACTAACATGGACTCTTTGCATTAAAATACTTGAAGGTGAAAATAAAAGTCAAAAGTAGGTCTTTGACAGGTAAATGCTTATTGCGATGTCTACATCTCGAAATCAATTCGCTACCTCTTTGTTTCAACAGAGTGACATTTCTATGCTGCTGAATAAAATATTTCTCGGGCTAAGGGACAGGGGTCACATCGCCCTGATCACACAAA
>CAJQUW010003716.1:5000-18402 GCA_907163375.1 Prostheceraeus crozeri | reverse complement strand
GGAATACAGTAAGGCTATGAAAACTTTCAAAATCCGTCCTGTCTTCATCGATTCAGCAAGCTACTTTTTGATACTTTTGTTATTTGAAGTAGCACTGTCATAATGAAATTCAATGTCATTATTATTTAAAAATCATTTTTCATTGTGTTGTGTATGACTATGTGAATGACTGTGTGTGACAAATCTCTTCATTGAGTCTTTCCCATTTTCTTTGTGACTGCTGTCGGTCTGTAATGTGCTATCTGCCATCAGTGTAGCTGTCAGGACATTGTGGGACAGTTCGTCATTACATCGATGGATGCGAGCAAAAAAAAAATTGTTTTCTCTTCTCGCATCAAAATTACAACACATTGACTAATGCTTATTCCACTCTTGAAATTTACTCTTTTTCTCTTTTATTATGAAGACAAAGTTCAGGTCTAGGTGGGTCCTGCGGTCTGTAGGTTCGATCCTAACAGTCGCACATCTGTTCCTGACAGTTTGATCTATCGTTTATTTCATTTAATTCTTATTGTTAATATTGCAAATGATAATCATAATTATGTAATAAAACATAGGTCGGACTCCTATTTTATAATATCGATATCATGAATCGTGACATTGATTTTATGTTTGTCCTATATTTAAGATCATAATTGATTCAACATGCATAATATTGATGAAACCTGCTTCCACTGATTTTCAGATTCCACGAATAGCTGACTTTAACAGTTTATCACTTTTAATCCGCTACGCTTTCTAGTTTTCTACTTCTTATTCTTTATTTTACTACAACTAGCATCAGTCAGTCGCACGTATTTTATCAAACTGGCAAATGTACTATACAAGTCCCAACAAGTTTCGTCTCGTTCACCGGCTCATCAGGTATGTGGTATCGCGCGATCTCTCTCATCGGACCAGGTTAGCTTTCCCATTTCAGCTAGGAATAAGCGGGCCATTGCAAAGTACAGCATCGTTTGAACGAGTTAATCAGTTTCGCAACATGGGCAGTTTTACATGGAACAGAGAGGAGCGATTGCCTCCAGGGAGCGTAATTTTCATGTGATGACGTCATCCGGAGAATTTTTCAATGCTACTTCAACTCAGACCGTGGATCACGCGACCTAGAATAACCTTTACGAATTTTTATGAGATTCTGTTCAAATGAGTCAAATTGCTCAAATGCGTTGTCTTTGGTGAATGATGCCTAGGAATCTGTGTTCAGGAAAGTGCAGAAGTTCACCTCTACGCTCTGTCTCGTCTCATCCCCGGTACTGTAGATATGACTTTATTTCATGACGTGGTGAGAATAATTTCAGTAGATAGGCCTTACATTGCCTCAACCAGATTGACTGAGCATTAATTTATTACTTTTTGTTATGAGCAACACTGATAGGTGTAGGACTAATTTCCTCGCGATTCTTCATAAACTTAATTGTCTAATCATCAATTATTAACTTTCCTTGTTCAGAAAGATGACAAAGGAATTCAAGTTGGAGAAAATGCTTAATGGAATAATTAAAAGGAATTATTACTAAATGAATGCATTGGGGAATCCCTTTCAAGCATCAAATATGACTATCTCTTCCTCATTGCATTTATGGTTTCCATTTATGCGACCATTTTTAAAATTATTCGCGTGCATTCTAGATGCGAGGATGAGATTGGTGCTATAAGAATCGATGTCCTTTTCCTTTTGATCACCACTTTTTTCCGGCTTTAGTTACGACGTTGACTCCAAAAACTTCCGGTCGAAAACTTCCCCCTACTATCGAGCTCAAATCTAGCACTGTCAAGAGGTCTCAACGTTTGTATTCCAGAACTCAAAACTCAATTGATATTCAGATTTTTTTCAAATTAGTTTTTATCCCAGATAGAATTTTCGACGTATCAAGCCCTTTTCGCTTATTCGCATCATTTTCTCATGAAATCGTTTCAATATCTTATTATTCACCTCCCATTGGACGATTTCTTATTTTCAGGGGTTATAAACGTTGAACTTGTTTTTGTGGAGGAAGATCTCACGACAAATTTTCCATAATAGTATTTCAAACTTTGTTTAGTTGTCATCTGTCCAATAAACAGCACATGTATGTGAAAAAAGGTCATTGACAGTCTTTATGAGAAGGACAAAAGAATTCACTGGCAAGTTTGTTTAGAAAAATCACTGTCGAAAGCGCCAAACTAAGTCGTCCTAAAATATGAACAATTTTATGATATATTCGGATGTGTCTCTCATAGAAAGTATAGAAAGTATAGAAAGTATATATGAATTTGTAAATGAAAATCAAACTATACAAACAAATTCAGAATGCTTCATAATAGTACAGAAGAAAAGATATCATCATGAGAAAGGTAGGAGCTGACTTCGAATAAAGGTAACTTTTTTTGGAAACATTCACCCCTTCGTGAAATAGGTTTTGATTTTACATCACAGAATCAGGTAGTCGCTTGAATAGCAATGGCGACTGTAATAATAAATATGAGTAGTAAGAAAACGGCGAACACTCGACCGGCGCCCCCCCCCTCTGGAACGGCAGAGTGTCGTGGTCGGCCGCCGTGGTGCTTCGGGTCTGAGTCCCCCCCCCTCTGGAACGACAGAGGTTGTAGTCTGTCGTGGTGTGCCGGCCAGGTGGGTTCACAAAATGTTCGCTGACGTCCCCCCCCTCTGGAACGATAGAGTGTCGTGGTGGACTTGGGCGACCGCCAGGATTAGTCTTGAGGCTATAGTGTGTGATGATTTTCGTGCAATCTGCTGAATGTTGGGTTGTAAAATGGGTTGTTTCGAGTGGAAGGAGTGGTCGGATGAGAAAACGGAGGTCGGATTCGTATTCAGCGTGAAATTCTGCATCGGTATGGTGAGTTTCAAGGCAATCGGTGAGAAAAAATTTTCAACATTTTTCGAAAAACGTTAGAGTTAGAATTTGGGACGTTTTGGTGTGTAGCGTCAAAACGAAGCATCGGATGAGAAAACGGAGGTCAGATTCGGATTCAGCGTGAAATTCTGCATCGCTATGGTGAGTTTCAAGTCAATCGGAGAGAAAAAATTTTCGCTGACGTCCCCCCCCCTCTGGACAGCTTGCTTCGATTTTGGCTTCCAGTGGACGGATTTTTGTCGTGCGATAGCTCGTTTGAAAGCTAAGAGTGAGACAAATTCAGTGAAACAATCGGCTTGTTCCTATCTGTCTTCGTTCAAAAGTTAGAGCGGTTACAAGATTTTAGGTCGGAGCTCGCTCACCTGAAAAAATCCTAAGTGTCAGAGTGACTTTGTATGGGTAAAATTTTGAAAATTTTCCAAAGTGTGGAATTTCGACCTGGGACCGTCACCAAAACATTTTTCATCAAATTTTGAAATTTCACTGACGTCCCCCCCCCTCTGGACAGCTTGCTTCGATTTTGGCTTCCAGTGGACGGATTTTGTCGTGCGATAGCTCGTTTGAAAGCTAAGAGTGAGACAAATTCAGTGAAAGAATCGGCTTGTTCCTATCTGTCTTCGTTTAGATGTGAGACGCCATTTAAGATTTTGGGACATTGGCGAAAAACGACAGAGTTAGAATTTGGGACGTTTTGGGCTGTAGCACCAAAACGAAGGCTCGGATGGGTAAACGGAGGCCAGATTTGGAATCAGCTTGATGTTATTGTCCAATGAGGATCATCATCCAATGAGAATCAAGCATTTCTTTATAAATAGCGAGCCTTCCACACTGAGAATCATTCCATCGTTGAATCACACGAGTGACGGACGCACATTTTCTCTCTCTCTCTCTCTAGTTCCCAGTTCTATTATCCAACTAAAATGGTAAG
This sequence comes from Prostheceraeus crozeri, assembly GCA_907163375.1. Taxonomy (NCBI): domain Eukaryota; kingdom Metazoa; phylum Platyhelminthes; order Polycladida; family Euryleptidae; genus Prostheceraeus; species Prostheceraeus crozeri. Next base: position 14,619 of record CAJQUW010003716.1, on the reverse strand, counting down.
TCGCCACTTCCCTCCCTCTCCTCCCTTGAACGTAAACTTAATACAATCTTTTTTCATTTTCAGGCATCTACTCCATCTGCTGCACTAGTAGGACAAAATGGCGGTCAAACGTTACAAGGTTCGCTACGGTCAGATCATCTACAACTGAGGCCAGTGGAAGAAACATCCAAGGTACATAATCCTACACCGCTACAGCGTAAATTTAAACAAGCCTTGCGTTATGATGATCATAGCGTAGTACTCCAAACGGGAATGCTCCCTTCCACGGATGTCAAGATAATGCACAATCAGTATGGGGACTACATACTGATCCCCGTGAGTCCGTACATTCGCCACCAACTTGATATTATTGAGGAGTACGTGACATTAAATATGGACATTCCTACTCCTCTTGCTCAAGAGTGGAAGGCGAGAGATGACAAGGATACTCCCTATAGAAAGATTTGGGATGGTAATCACATTTGCCTACCGGTATCACATTGGTGTACTTACTATAAGAAGGATGGAGATCATTCAATACCCATCAGATGTGATGAGCTCGGAGAAGGTACTTGGGATATCCTTTTCAAAGTGAATGGGCTATATTATGGTCGACACAAGGATAATAAAATAGCCTCTCTCTCCATGCATATGGAATCCATCCTATATATTCCAAAACCACCCAACGTGGACGACATAATTGATCAAATCCTTAACAGCAGTGGTACGAAGCGCAAGTCGGAGAAGAATGCTACATCAAAACGCAAATCAAAGAAGGAGAATTACTAGTCCTTTCCTAACTCTACCCTATGACAATTCGCTTATGTGCTTTGAGTGTCGTAGACGTGGTCTTATTAGATACATTTTACTTCTTCGTTGCCATCATATCATTTGTGTATTTTGTCGTGAAAAGCATCGATGTAATTCTTCATTTTGTAATATGTTATAGAACGTTTCCTTAGATGTGTAAATTTCCGTTTTAGGCTTCTATCATCATTTTTATGGATTGTGAGGGTGAACCTGTACAGGAGCTCAGTGCTATTGCTATGAACTATTGGACATATCAGATTGTTAGTGTCTATCATCAACATGCCAACTGCGATCCCAATGTTGATCAATGGGCGAGAAAACACATTCATGGACTTAATCTGAAATATTTGCAAGACTATGGCTTTTCTTGTGAAAGTGCTCTTCTTATTGACTTTAAACGATGGTTAGCTGCTTTCAATGTTATACGCATCTTTTGTAATAATCCTGGTAAGGAGAGGAAAGTATTTCCCAATCTAATCATTGATGATATTTTGCTCCCGCCTTGGGATAGTAGAGTGAATCAACATTATCATGAAGTCACGAAACGTTTTAAGGATTTGTGTGTTCCTATTTTGTCTGTTCGTTGTAGTAGCTACGTTCATAACCAATGCTTCTTTCCTCCTTACCTCAACACTGCCAAAGTCCTGTATGGTTATCATTGCTCGCTGTATGATAGTTATCAGCTGTATCTATTTAATCTCTTTCAAACCATTGATTTATAATGCATGCTTGTTACCGTTATTCAATAAATGTTACTATGAGAAGAGTTGTTGTTTTCATGCAATGGATGGTTAGATAAAGGGCGATCATGTCTTTCTCAAACGACTGCGGAACATTACGTTTTCATAGGCAAAGTTTAAAAGGAGCTGTTCAAGATTATGTGATAAATTTTCATAAAGATGAGACCGACATCGAAGCAGTGGTCGATGATGCTAGCACTCTATTTCTAGAATTAATGAATACATTCTCTGATAGCATTATCATGGCGCGATTAGTTGCGAAAATTAAGTTTAGTCATTTTGGAAAGGAAGAGGTGGAAAGTCGCTCTTTCCATTTTGCTTCTTACACAATGGAAGTGGTAGATCACCCCCAAGAATTTTTTAAAAGACATATGATAAAAATTGCTGAACGTCTTAACGCATTTAACCATCATGGTAGCAGTCTAGTGATTGAAGCGATTTCAGATATTCACATTCAACTTTCCATAAAGAAAAATTGAAAATGCAGTGGTACTTGATTGTAGCACAACTGGTTTTCGAGCTATGTCTGCTCACTCTCGAAGTATATTCCTTCTGTACATGCGTCTATTATTTAGAAAAGGCTAGCAAATTCATATCTTCAAAAAGACTTGCTATAGACATCAGTAACGGTGAAACTATGTGTTGCGATGTATGTAAGCGAAAGGATGGAAATGAAAAGCGCATCTTCAAGAGATGTAAGCATGCTTTTTGTCAACGCTGTTTCATACGTAATTGCATTCAACTTTGCCAATGTAACCACTGTGATATTGCTCATTTCGAGTGTCACTTATGTCGCAATAGTTAGTACCTATGCAAATGTGGTAAAGATAGGTTTTAGCAAAGACTAACACGGAAAATGGCGAAACGTAAAATGACGAAACGTAAAAGTCAAAAGTTTTCTTCAGCCATTCAAGCTCTCCGACGAATGAAAGCAAATCAGCGATACAATGCTATACGACATGCTAACGATAAATTCATTTGTGAAATTATTTCTCATGTGAGGAAGTTGAGGACGAAGAAATTAGCGCCAAAACAACGAAAGTTACTTAAGCGATATGCTACGAAATTGCGTTTCATCTCCAATCCTAAAGTCACCCTTCAAAGAAAGAGGAAAACTCTAACACAAAAGGGCGGTTTCCTTTCAGCAATACTTCCAATGATAGCTCCTGCCGTGGGCAACCTATTGGGTAATATCTTTGGCTCTAAGCGTTAATTATGCAAATGTTGAATCTCAAAGTAATAAAATGGATTTCAGACTTCAATGTGATAAAGTTCTGACTGTATCAGGTCCATCTCATGCAGGTAAAACTGTTTTCACGCTGAATTTATTGGATAAAAGAAGGGAGTTGTTTAAGGAACCTATCAATCGAGTGATTTGGTGTTATGGTATTTATCAACCGTCGCTGTTTCAGGAATTGCAAAGTCGCAACTTTATTCGACATGAAGGAATTATTCCAGTGGATAAACTTCAGTCTAATGATGTTGTTGTATTGGATGATTTATTAAAAGAAAGTAAGAATTCAAAAGATGTTACAGATATGTTCACTCGCGCAGCACACCATAAAAGGTGCTTTATCATCTATATCACACAAAATTTGTTTCCTGATGGAAAAGAAGCTCGTACACGAAACCTGAATACACACTATTATGCTATTTTCAAGAATCCGCGAGATAAAAGTCAATTTGAAATTTTAGCGCGACAAGTTGCACCCAGAGGATCAAAAGCCTTAATTGAAATTTTTCAAGCAGCTACTGAAAAACCATACGGTTACTTATTCATTGACTTTACGCAAGAGTGTCCGGAAGAATTTAGATTTCGAAGTGATATTTTGAAAACTCCCATGATTATCTACAAACTATGAGTTCTTATTCTCGCATGATTGTTATTCCTCAGGATGAATATGTACAATTGACTGCCATGCAGCAAGTAAAGCAACCTCTTGCAAATCAAATGTATAGGAAAGAAATAGATTATCAGCAAAATGTTCACATCAAAGATCCACATCGTGCTGTATTATTACAATCGGAAACTGTGAGCAATTGAAAAACTTGAAGAATAAGATGCGTGACTCTGTATCGACTGCTACACCTTTAGCATCTCGCGCACATGCCATATCTCTTTTCAACAGTATTGAACCCCATCTCAATGTAAATGATAGAGGAGAAATCATTACAGATGAAAATAAAGTGATTGATGCTTCACGTTATGAAGACTTGATTCAGTATGCGACACGTAGAAAGCGCCGTCAGGGCTATGTTCCACCTGGTTGGTCATACTTTCTTAAACTATTGAAAAAGCATAATGTGCCAAAATTTGCTTTAAATAATGAGACATTGAAAGAACTTGATTCAACAGTGGCTACTACTCCAATGCTTCAGGCGATGAAAATGCCAACAAATTGGTTTAAGACGTCACCTGCTACATCCCCTCCCACACTCACTAAGCAAACAAGAGGAATAACTCGACGTAGATCTACATCGCCACTAAAACTGGTAAAAGGAAAACGTAAAACAGCTCCTCCTAGGAAATACATGTTCTCAGACTATTAATATGAAGCAGATGTGTTGCTTGCCATGTAATGAGCCGCCAGAGGTGAATGTCGTTGTCACTTGCACTTGCTGCGCCAGCTCTCATAATGAAACCCCTAAGCAATGTGAACACGATCGCAAAACCGCTAAAGCTAAATGCTGCAGTTGTTGTAAATGTAGAAAGGCAAGAAAACAAAAAGATGAGAAGGAGGAAAAAGAGTCAGTCGTCATCGACTGAACGTTTGAAGTCAATCTATTATGATGTAAAACATCCGGCAGGATTTGCATCTATCAAGAAATTATCAAAAGCGAGTGGTCTTCCACAATCACAAGTGAAACGATGGTTAAAGGGTCAGGCTACCTATACACTCCACAAACAAGCGAAAAAGAAGTACCGCACCCGCCATTATATTGTTCATGACATCGATGAACAGTGGCAAGCAGATTTGTGTGATGTTGCCTCCATTTCAAAACATAACTCGGGCAATAATTTTATTTTAACCGTCATTGATATTTTCTCGCGTTATGCGTGGGCTCAACCTTTAAAAACTAAAGAAGGGAAAGGAGTAGCAAAAGCATTCCAAACAATTTTTCGAGAAGGTCGCATTCCAAAAAGAATTCAGAGTGATCAAGGAAAAGAGTTTGAAAATCAGCATGTGACAAGATTATTTGAGAGGCATGACATTGAGTTGTTTAGTGTAAAGAGCGCTTATAAAGCTGCACTCGTTGAACGTTTTAATCGCACATTAAAAAATCGCTTGTGGCGACATTTTACTGCCAACTTGACACAAAATTGGACAAAGGTTCTACAAGATACACTCCATGCCTACAATCACTCTATCCATCGTTCTATTGGACTCAGACCAGTAGATGTAAATGCTGACAATGTAGATAAAGTGCGCGAATCATTCCAACGTAAACGCACTCATGTGAAAAGTGATGTGAAAATTGGTGATAAAGTTCGTATCTCAAAAGTGAAAAGTGTTTTTGCTAAAGGGTACCTCCCGAATTGGACAGAGGAGGTATTTACAGTATCAAGGATTAATCAAAAAGACTCTCCGACCACCTACAAGTTGAAAGATTACGATAATGAAGAAATTGAGGGTAGCTTTTACCGCGATGAGATTGAGGTAGTCACTGAAAGTGAAACATATTTGTAGAGAAAATCATTCGATGTAAAAAACGGCAAGGTGAAGAATGGTGTCTTGTTAAATGGACTGGTTATCCTTCAAGTATGAACTCTTGGATGCGTCGTGCCGACATCTTTCATCTAAGTGATCGACAGTGATTCATGCAAAGTTGTAACTAACAATGTTTAGGGTTTGAGCTATGAATCCAACTGCCTCATTTTATTCACGACCCTCCTATGTAAGTGGTGGAGGACAAATTTACATCGGTGCTCGCCGCCAACGTGGAGGTAGCATACTTGGTGCACTGAAATCTGTTGTAGCACCTCTCATATCCAATGTCGGTAGATCTTTAAAACGAAATGTTTTAAGTAATGCCGTTGGCTTTGCTGGTGATGTTGCTAGTGATCTTTCCAGAGGTAGAAGTTTTAAGAGCAGTTTGTTGAATCGTGGAAGGAACGCGGTTTAAAAACATTGAAGCAGACCATTGCTGGTGTTACTCAAGGAAAGAAATCACCTAAACGAATGAAAAAAGGAAGGAGGAAACATCGCGGAGCTGGTAAGGTGCGATCTTCAGTCAAAAGGCATTCACGCAAACGTCGCAGAGGCTCTAATCATTCATCAGGCGCTAAACGACGACGCTGCTATAACTTCTAATCATGGAGTGTAAAACTTCCGGTTTTTGTTTGTTCGATCAACAAGCCATACAGACAGATATTCTTAGTTCAAGTATTGTAGATTATCATCCTCGAACAATGAATTTGTTATTCCTGGTGGTAGTGATGACTACATAGATTTGAGTTATGCGATGCTTGATTTGAGGTTTAGAATTCAGCAAGCAGATGGAACTGCTATTGACGATGCACATAAAGTTGGACTGAACAATTTACCATTGACTACATTACTTCGTGATGTTTCTCTAACGATTGGAGAGCAGCAGGTGGAAGGTGGTCAAAGCGATTATCCCTATAAATCATATTTCAATCATGTATCACAGTTTCATCCAGCAGCACAAAAAAGTCATATGGAAGCCATGGGATGGTACAGAGATGAAGCAGGAAAATTTGATGTTGAAACAAACAGTGGCTTTGTAAAGCGATCTGCTATGATTAAAGATAGTAGAGTATGTCAGCTATATGGTCCGCTGAATTTAGACTTCTTTAGACAGTCAAAGTTTTTACTCTGTAATACCAGCATGCGACTCAAGCTGACATTGAATAAGCCTGAATTTGCGCTGAATGCATTTGCTAAAGTTGACAATTTTAGAATTCATGTGGAAGATATTGCACTTTACATTCGTCGAGTAGTACCGAATCCAAGTGTCATTAGAGGACATGCTGAATGTCTTAACCGCCAAAATGCCATTTACCCCGTTCAGCATACAAAGCTTCTCACCTTTACAATTCCGAAAGATCAAAAGAGTTTCATGAAAGATGGCCTCTTTCCATCGGAAGCACCGAAGCTCCTCATGGTGGCAATGGTTGAAAATGATGCATTTAATGGTAATATAAAGAAGAATCCTTTCAATTTTAAACACAATCAGTTAAGTGAAATTGCTTTACGTGTAAATGGTGTGAGTCATCCTGGTCCACCCTACAAACCAGATTTTGCTGCGGATCAATTTATGCGCAGTTATGTTGATTTTATGGATGTCTTTGGCTTTTACAATACGGATGATACCAACGGACTGACTATGAAAGAGTTTAAGAGTGGATATACTATTTATGCATTTGATTTGACTGCTGACAGCGATATTAGTGCACCCTATCGTCAAGCGAACGTGCCTCATAATATTCGTTTGGATTTGACGTTCAAAAGAACACTACCTGAGACGATCAATGTATTAATTTATGCAGTCTTCGATTCAAATATTGAAATTACAAAGTATCGTGACGTGATTCTTCAGTATAATCGTTAATGAGTTGGTTGACTGCTGACGATATTAAGACTAAAGTGCAGCGTAATGCAGACGAAGCGACGTTGAAAGCTTTCGATAATGTCTATTCACTCGATACCTTACCACCTGCAGTAAATCACTATCCCATCTTTATTGTGCTAAACACTCATTCGCAGAATTTAGGCGGTGAGCATTGGAAAGCGATCTTTATTGGAGAAGACCGACGTGGTGAACTATTTGACTCTCTTGCTCAACCTCCAAATATACCAACACAGCAGTGGTTGAGAAAACATACGCGTCAATATCAGCGAAATGAACGCATACTACAACATCCACTTTCATCAACGTGTGGTGCTTTTGTACTGTACTTCATCTTAAAACGTTTACATGTATCTCGATTTGCATCTATTATTCAAAACTTTTCATGTAATCCATCCTCTAATGAAAAAATGATTTGTAAGTTCTATCATGATTTGAAATAAAAACATCATGTTGGAAAAAATTGTTTTTTTATTTTACAATCCGCTGGGTACGTACATACTCAATGAGATAGTCTAGGATCACATTTGCTTGTACATGAGATTTTAGTCCAGTAATGATCACTTTACTATTATGAAAGATTGCCACATGTACAGGTAACCAACAACTAATGAGAGCTGCAGGAAAAAGTTCGGGTTCATAACACAAATTGTAACTGCTGGTACGAATCTTCAAAAATGATACACTTTCACTCAATTGAGTAGAGATCACCATATTGTCCACAGTCAGATTCGACATCACACACCTCTCCCTCTTCCATATCCGACGTAGTAGTCTTTGTAGCTCTAAGCGCATTGACTGCGCCGATGAATGAGAAAGGGCGCCGAGAATCTGTACAGTTCCATTTGGGAAGAGTTGAAGATTCCGTGAATTGTTCATCTTCACCACTAACATTTGAGGACGGCCCGGGTAATACTTGCTGTTTGGAAGCTGTTGGTGTAATGTTGTGAGATCGATTTTGGTGTAGAGTCTGAAGCGACGGAGAATGTTGACGATGGTGTAGCGATGGCGCTTCATGATGAAAGAATGAGTAAATGAGCGATGCACCTTCCTTTTATACTTCTCCCAACTACCTTGATGAAATGTGAAGTTAGTATGAAGTTGGGAATGATAGAGTTGAATTCGCCGATTGTTGACGCGCAGCCAGATGCGATTTCCAATACGTGAATGTCTTTTCATATAGAAGTATTTCAAGTCCTTCATGATTTGATGTAGAGATTGAAAATGACGATAAGATAAAACAAACTCTCTTCTCACATTTCCAGTTGAATCTTTGAAATAGACGTTTCGATCATGATCCGTTTCAATACGTTGTAGGGAATCTAATTTCCAACTCATGATGTGTGGTAGTCATGTCTGATTAAGATTTGCATAGTAGGGCGATGAACTCACGACGAATAAATGTCATGATGGAGCGATGTATGTATCTTCTATACTTCTCCCAATTGTATTTGCGAAATGAGAAACAGTTTGCGGAATGAGAATGGTAGATTTGAATTTCATTTCTGTAATGTTGAAGCCAAACTTGATCACCCAAGGAGATGAATCTTAATGTTTCAAAATATTCCAAATCCCTCATGATATCATTGAGGTTGACAAATTGTCGCCATGTTAATGTAATTCCTCTTGATGTATGACCATGAGAATTTTTGAAATGTACGTTTCCATCACGATCAACTCTGATATATTGTAGAGAGTCCAAAATCCAAGTCTTCATGATGTTATGCAAAGTCGCAGATCAGCAATATAAAATGTCGTTTTATCATATTTTGCTTAGCAATGCGGCTACAAAGAGATTTGCTAGTAATCGAGCTGCACTCTTTTCTACTCCCATTGATCATGCACAACAGCTAAATGGAAATTGGGAAGTGGGTGTCACTCAACTTGTTTATAGCAACTGTGTCTATACTTTTGATCATGAGGTGATGACTATTAATATGAGACGTACAGCTGCTTATCAATGTGAAAAGGGGTGCCGAGTATACATTCCACAGTGGCCAAAGAAAGATCTCTTATCATGTAAAAAGTTTATATATGATTTCTTGAATAAAGCGAGTAAACATATTGTCCAATTTACTCCGCACAATGATGATTATACCTATGTACATCATGTAGTTGAGAAAGATTGGATTGTTGGTTTAAGTCCAAGTTTAAGAAATGATTTAGGCTACCTCGCTAGCGCCTTAACAAGCTATGATAATTTTAACGTTAATTACCACATAAGTGGTCATAAACAGTTAATATATCGAGAGGAAGCTTATTATGTAGATCTTATTCCAAGAAATGAGAAGACGTTGGTGAAGAAGATTGTGATTAAGCCAAGGAAGACAAACATGACTCCTGAAACATTATTGAAGAAATTTAATTATCTCCTTCGAGTTGATGGCAAACAAGTGGCAACATTGACTTATATTAAATCATCTAATCATATTGCAATAAGCAAATTAAATGATGATGATCTAGTATTAGTTTGTTCAAAAGATTTTCATCAGTTCTTG